>BSBK01002438.1:600000-785000 GCA_027943335.1 Chamaecyparis obtusa | reverse complement strand
ACTAGATGCATTTAGGACTTAATAAAATATGCATGTAGGAATAATGCTTAGAGGTTTTGTGTTATGTTTTTAAGGGCTTGTGTCTAATAATTTAGCCATCCTAAGATGTTAAAATGGGCCTACATTTCTTATTTTATGCTTGAGGTCTTGCATTCATAAGTGCCATTATTATGCACACTCCCCCTCAATGGGAACTCCTTATGAAAAAGAATTGAGTTAAATTTACAGTGCTAATAATACCTAATAGTCTTATATAAATCCCTATTAGGTCTTATATCTAGGATTCAGCCGCTAGGTGGTGTGCAATAAAAAAATGGTTTAATTAGAGCAGAAACCTCCAAACCATTGTTGAAAGTAATGAATAAAAAAGCCAAAATAAAAACATTGATAATTGGACTTTGTATCTGTTTGAATTTGGGCATCTCCGAGATGAAAATTCAAGAAGATTTGACAATAGATATCAATGCCATTCATACAAAAAAAATACAAAGTTGGAGATTAGAGACCTTAATTTCAATTGCAAGGAAGTTGTTGACAAAATTTGAAGTGTGCACAACTAATCACATCTATAGAGAAGAAAATTTCATTTCCAACTCCCTTTCCAATAAGTTTATTGATAGATAGGATTGATGTTAATAAAATTAGCTAGAAAACTCGAATAGATAGAGGTAACCTCATGCACTTGTGTTGGTGTGAAAGGGGTATTGTTACTAGTTTTACCTAGAAATTTTGACACCTAGGTCCTAATCACACACGTTACTTAAGTTTACTTAGGTAACACATGATACTTACCACTTTTAATGGATATCACTTAATTAAGTTTACTCGTAAGCTCATCCAATAAATTAATGATCCCTTACCTCATCTCCTTCATTCGGAGTGTACAAAATTGATTGTTTCAGTTGTACCCCATATATAAGGGAAACATGCTAATCAATCAATATAAGGATCAAAGATAATAGTGTCATATTAGGATGAACTAAGTCCTTATGTTAGCTTTAACTAATCATTCTCACCCCACCAAGACCACATTTTCCTTGAGAATACCCAGATCATTTTGAAGAAAGATAATTATTTTTAAGGTAAACTCCTTGAGGCCATCGCCATTAAGAACCATAGCTCAAATATCAATCAAGATGAAGGTTGGCACATTAACCCAACTTGGAAACCTCTTCTAAACTCCCTCTTTGTCAACCCTTGTTGTTAATTTTCACTCCGAAGCTTTCGTCTTTCCCTTTTTTTCCCTAGTTTTTCTTTATCCATTTCCCTTGTTCATTGTGATCTGGTGTCTTTCCTCACCCTTTATTCTTTAATTTCTTTTTGGGTCAACCTGTCCTCTTTTATTGGTTGTTTTATCATCTCTTTTTCATTTATTGTTTTGTCTCTTTTCATGGTGCTTTTAATTTTCTTTACCCCCTATTCCTTTGTCTTGTTAGATTGTCATCTTATTTTATTCCTTTTTTTCCACATTTTATCTAATCTTCATTTCTCATATTTAAATTTTTTTGATAAATAATAAGGTGTTCCCTTCCCCTTTTTATCATTTTTTTTTCTTTTTTTTTCTCTTTTTTTTGTTATATGATCTTTTTGTAGTTTTATCCCGTTGTCCTTATTTTCTATATTCCTTTCCTTGCTTTTAACTTTTTCTTTTTTTTTTTATGTTAATTTTAATACTTGTGTTTCCTTGTTTAATTCTTATTTATTCATTTAGTCATTTTTCATGTTTGAATTTTTTTTTAATTGTTTATTTTTCCCTCTTGTTTTTTATTCCATTTTGTCTTTTTATTTATTCTTATTCCTTATATTTATTTCTTTTATTCTTCACTAATTTTTCTTTTCTTAATTTGTCCGTTCCTTATATTTTATTTTTTATTTTTTTTCTTAATTGTTTATTTTTATTGCTTATTTTTGTTTATTTTTGTTAGCTCTCTTGTTTATGTTAAGTTTTGTAGTGATTTCATTTTTTAATTAGTTTTTGTGTTCTTTTCTTTTTATTTTTTCTTGATTTTCTTTAATTAATCAAGAATATATTTTCTTGTTTGTATGTTTGTTATTTTTTCTTGTCTTTTCCTAACCATTCTCATTTTTTGTCTAACTATTACTTTTTTATTAATTCTTTATCTTGTAATTGTTTTTGAATTAATAATAATATTATCTTTATATAATTTTATTATTTTTCTTTCACTTTTCACCTACTTCTTATATTAGGTTGATTTGCTTTCCAATTTCTTACTTTCCTAATCCTGATGACAAATCACTGTGAATGATTTGAAAGGTTTAGCTAAAAAAATTGTACACATGAATCTAGAAGAATACATACTATAGTTATCACTTTTCCACCTTAAGTGGATAGTACATTATCACTTTATGTCTCAAGTCATAAGATATGTACACATGTCATGATCTTATTCTATCATATGTTCATAACCAAGGAGGGCCCATTTGAAATCATAAAACACATATCATTCCATTATTTTGTATCATTTGCATCTTTTATAGACAAATATTACTTTCATTATTGATCTCTCATGCGCTTTCATGGATTCCTAGATCTTGGGTGGCTATAATCTTCAACCAATCTTTTATGGTGTAAAGTATTCTAAAGAAACCCTTACATGGTATCAAATCTTGTGTGATTTCTTCTTGTTAGTCTTATTTGAGCGATCTAGGTTGTGCATGTTTATGCATTTTGGGGGATTTATTTTTATGGATTTGTATTGTAGGTTAAAATTGGAGCTTTTTGTTGCAAATATGACTTCTCCATTGGATTCAAAATTTTTGAGAAAGCCAGTTTTCCTTTTTTTGTGCAAATTGGATATTAGAGGCTATATCTATGAGGAGTTTGAAACAAGGAGGTGGTTGCTAGATATTGGAGGCACCTAATATTTTGGAGTGCCTTGGGTCATATTATATATTTCCATCATATTTATAATCCCCATGAACCAAAAGATCAATTGCCAATTCATCAAAATCAAACACCTTCACCTAGAGTTGTGGAAAAAAAATTATCCTTCCATAGTCATTAATGTATCCATACAATCACACAACCCCTATGTCATGATTATGTTAGCAATCAAAAAAATATTTTAATGTGAGATTATAAATTATCATAGGTGTTGTTGAGCTATCCCATTTTAGGAGCTTTTGGACATGAACTTGGGCTCCTATAGGAACATTTTTGGGTGTCATTTTTATTTAAAGCACATGATCTTCCTATACCTTGCAATGGTTTGATCAAATTGATGTTGGATTCTATATAAAAAATGTACTTTATGCTTTTGGCCAAATTTTACATCTGTACATTCCAAAATCAAGTCTAGTTTCTTTTTTGTTATCCACCACTTGTAAATGCATTGAGAATAAAGTGTCAAATCATATTTTAGTGCAGGATCCTCGATGAGTAATTTGGTAGGATAATCAATTAGTGGTTGATCGTATTCTTTTTTCTTTGTGTGTGTTCATACAATGATAAAATATCAAATTGAACCCATAACTTTATATAACTATGCATCATGGAAGGAATTAGGAATTATCTTATGGGAAAGGGTTATCTTGACTATCTAAATAAATAAAATATCAACCAAATAATCCTAATAACTTAAAAATGTGGGAGATTGATAGAGAAAAGGTATTTTAATATATATGCTCATATTAGTATCATTAAATTTGTAGTTTCATATGCCACCATGTTAAACATCTAAGGAGGCTTGGGAGACTCTTTGGTAAAATTGATAATATTAGGGAATATCGAATTGACAATGATCTTATAAATCTTGATTGAAAAGGTTTTTGATCACATATAAGATTAAATATTTGAAATCAAACAATTAAGAACACAACTAAAGGATTTAAATATTGAAAAAGAGGATTTATAGTTGATTCTTAATGTTGAGAAATTTTTATCCTAAGTATTCAGTGTTTGAATTTCTCTTTCATACACAAAAAGTTTCTTTGGGAGCATCATATGTTGATCCCAATTTTGATGTTTTTGCAAATCTCTTAATCCAAGAGGAAGCAAAGTTAAGTGACATGGGTTTAATCCTATCTTCTAAACACCAAGCATTGGTGGAAAGTGAGCCTAAGATGCATAAATAAATATTTAATACTAATAAGAAGAAACAAAAATAGAACAACATTAAAAAAAAATTTGAATCCTCTCCCTTTAAAGGGGAATCATCTAAGAAGGAGAAGCCTAAATGTGCATATTCAAGAAATTAGGGTATGTTAGACACCAATTATATTTAAATCAAATCAATAAGTTGATGAATCTTCTTGTAGTGTTGTAAATTGTACTAATTTAATTATGAGCTCAATTTTACACTCTACTTAGCACCTTTTTTTAGTTTTTCACTCCTCTAAGTATTTTAGGACCATGTCTAGCCTTGAATTTAACCCCCAACACAAGAAGCTAAGACCTATCCTATGTCAAACTTCAACACATCATATTCAACATTTATATGTTGTGAATCCAAAAATTAATACCAAATCCAATATTAGGGCTCCAATATCTCACTTCCACCAAAAGTGAGGTCTATTTTTGTTAGGTCATTTTCAATCCACTGCAATGATTGATTCTTTTTTAAAAAAAATATGAGGAGAATGATGTGTTGGCCTTGAAATTATAGAATTTGGTCTCAAAATTTAGATATGATCATTTTAAGTTAGTATGTTATCAAACTAAATCTTGTAACATGGAAATAAGAAATTTACTTTCCTCATTTGTGATATCAATCATTATGCTATCCTTATGATGTAAACTTTTTACTAAATGTGAGTCTATGGGTTTGCAAATATGAGAAATAATCAACAACATCAAGTATTCATTAATTATCATTCATCATGATGGAATCTTCAAGGAGTGTTGGAGGATGATAGGGAATCACTAATTGATTATTGGCTTGTACCTCTCCTAAGGGTTTTGAATGATTTCATGTTTCATTCTTACAATTCTACATTTTATCTTTAGATGTGATATCTATCGTGAATCTATATTCATTTGTTCTTCAGTTGATACATGCATCACCTTTGATTGTCTCATCTAGGGTCCACTCTAATACACATGAGTAGGGATCTTATTTATGTTTATGTACTTATTTTCTCTCCATGGTCTTAGAAAAACCTAACATTTAGAACACATATTATTATTTCATATCTAACTTGGTTATCCATGAAGGTTAAAATCACCAATATGGAGGCTTGATTGAGGAAAGCCCCTATATAGACACAAAACCAAATTCCTCTTCTTTTATACACTTAAAAGTTCAAGTATATGTTCTAGACAAATTTTGAAAGTACAAGAGCATTGAGCATTCAAAGATAGAGGTTCCCATAAAATTTATCCAGAAAAGGCCCAGTCTAGGGTGCATAACACTAATGAATTTCTTGTTTGACTTGAAAATTTGAGGGAAGGTAGTTTAAGGACTTGTGATAATAGATCACTTAGACATTTATCAAGGCTATGGATCCTAGATATAGTGATTGACTATTTTGAGCTCTATTTCTTCTCATATGAGCATTTATGTATCATTGTTCTATTTTTGTTCTTTTTGCTAGCTTTATATTTGTCTCTTGGTCTATTTCTATATATAGTCAAATGTGGACCTCTAATCCAACTACACACACAACATAGTCATTACTCAGATAATTGAATTACGAAAGAGAGTATTGATTACTCAATTCAAAATTCATGGTGAAGTGACCTATTGCCTCCTATGTAGACAGGGTGTTTGATTTACTCTCAGAACGAGAGCCCAACAGCCATTAGACCAGTACTACAATGGAGGATTTGAAATTTTATGAAGATAATCAAATTGAAATTAATCTAGAATGAAGTGCAATTAATCTAAGAGCTTGAAAGAAATATGAAGATGCAAGTTTACTCTAAAGAACTTGAAATAAAGATGAGATTAAACTATGAGCAAGTAAGCAAACTAATTACAATGAAGATGCAATATTAAACTAGATGAAATTAATCTAAAATATTCAATAAATGCTTGAAAGTATGAAATTGAGACAAAAAAAAATTGCTATAGTTTAGTTACTCTCAAAATTGCCCTCTTTCGAATGAAGAATGAGGTTCAAGATATAGACAAGCTTGGAAGAGGAACAAAGAGTTTCTTGATTCAAAATGGTGGACTCTTCATTTCCAATGGAGGAGAAAGAGACAAATATTTAGAGAATTACTTAATTAAAGAAATGGATTATTGCCACATGGGTGACTCTTCGAATATTTGATTTATTAAATGCAAATATGATAATCCATTCGAATAACCAAGTAATTTATTAATTCCTTTTATGGGTAATTAGCTAAAGGGGTGAGTTTAATTTAATTTAAAGCACTTAGGACTTTAGAATTAAATTGATTTATCATAGGGGTAATTTAGCTAATAAAAGTTGAGGACTTTAGGAATTAATTATAATATTTGATTAATGCAATTTAGGGTTTTTGCAATTGACATCAAGTCAAATAAAGTCACTTAGGAGAGAGAAAATTGCCTAGCAAAGTAGGACTTTGAAGATGTTAAAAAATGATGAAAATGCACCAAAATTGATTGAATTTATTAGGTGCCAATTTTGGGGTATTACATTTGCCCCTCTTTGAATGGATGTGCGAGCAGCACGTTGATTCAAAGAATAGTCTGATGTGATAGATGACAAGAATTTTTGGAGGTCTAGGTTAGGATGCCAAGACACCGAACATATCAAAGCATGATTCTCCGAAGTATAAGTTAGATTGTAAAGACAACGGTCTAAAAAGAGAACCAAAATCAGGGTTAGATTGCCCCAATACCAATTGATGACAGATGCAGATTTGGGACTATCTTAGATTCAAGGTTAGATTGCCCCAATATGAAGCTTAGCCCTCTGAGACCCAAGTTAGATTGCCCAGATAACGGTCTAAAAGAGATTTCAAGAGCCATCTCCAGAACGAAGCTTGACTCCCAAGAATTAGGGTTAGATTGCCCTAATACCTAAAAGATTTTGAGAACCATCTCCAGAATCAAGCTTGATCCTCAAGGATCTGAGTTAGATTGATCAGATACCTAAAAGATAAATGACAAGATGACTAGATGCGAGGCACCAAGATGCCCCTAGCAATGAGAACCGATGATTCAGATCAGACTGATTAAGGAATTGATTCGACAAGATTCAAATGATGCAATCATCATGCCCCCTTAGGAGCGAAATTAAAAGATGACATAAGAGGGATGATTGACAATAAGAGGTTGCAGAGTAGAAACAATTAGACTAGATTCAAGAAGCTACTCAAGCAAATTAGAGCAATGAAGAGGTCTTGTTGACCAAGTTTGACCATGGTTGACTAGATTTGACTAGAGTTGACTTGGATGAAAAGAGAAAAGATCTCAAGAACATGATGCAAAGATGAGGGTCTGGTAGGAAGATGATGCCAGAAGGCTGACTGCACAAGTGTCTGATCCCAAAGGGTCCCAGAATTTAAAATGTGATTTTGAGCTATCTAGAGATGTCAGATTTTGATTTCGATCCCGAAAACTTGTGCAGGCAAGACAAACCTGGGACAAAAGATGAGAACCTTTGATGAATAGATCCAGAAGAAAGCAATCAAGAGAGCACCAAGATATTGTCTCAAATGCAAGCTTAGAATGAAAGACGCAAGCCTAAGCTAAATGCAAGCCTAGAATGAGTGGATGCAATTCCTAGGACTTGGTTGTTGGACTCACCATATTATCAACATAGAGTTTGTTTAGGCACATGATGATCACAAGATGTCATAAAATTCTCACTAACATTGCAATAATGAGAATATGAATATGACATAAGTCTTAGATTTGTCAGAATGAGGTGTAAGCATTAAGGCACAAGAAGCCAGAATGACCTGAACACCTATTCCTTTTGATTTAGCAAGTTAACATAAGCATCAAAGCATAATTTCTAGAATGACCTGAATGTTTCTTGTGAAAAAACACACTAGACATGTGAGAGTTCCTTCCTTTTCCAAAGATTTCTCGCAATGACCCTTACGTTCACTTGGCAGGGCAAGCATTTGCAATTTCACTTGTAGCAAAAAGAAGTCACTCAAAAAAGACAAGGAGAAGAACCAACCTCACCAAAGCGTCCATATAAAATGAGTCAAGGTACACATGGCCATCCAATACGAGATGAAGGCTCTTATAGATGGACACCCATCTTATGTAGATTCATTGGATCATTGGAACTAAACCAGCAAACAGAAAGCAAATAAAAGATCATGCCCCTAGTCTTCACGTTTCTCAGTCAAGAAAGATGTCTTAGATTCACTCGAGGGAAAATGATAAAGCAAACAAAAAAACAAGCAAAGGAATGCAAATTCAATTTTAGTTTCAGTTTACATTTGAGTTCAAGTGGATTGAAGTCGAATCAGAAGCATACAACATTCAAAGTCTCAACGGGATAGCGACAGCAGGCAAACATAGTGGGAACCACTGGTGACCATCACAAGAGATGAAGTCTCAAGAAGATATCATAGCATGAACCAAGTATCAGTAGGTGGATGTAGTGAGAACCATTGGTGACCGATACAAGGAAGATTCTCAAAAGAGAGAATAAAGTATGAGTGAAACATCAGCAGGTAGATGCAGTGAGAACCACTGGTGACTGATGTAAGGAAGAGATCCTGAAAGAGAGAGGTCAAATAAAAGCTAGGTATCAATAGGTAGGCATAGTGGGAACCACTAGCAATTGATACATGAGAGATCCTCAAGGAGAGAAATCTCATAAGTAGCTAGGCATCAGCAGGCAGACGCAGTGAGAACCACTGGTGACTAATGCACAAGAGAGTCTCTGAAAGTGATAGGACAATGCCCCCTAGACTAGGAAGGTGCCCCCAAGTGTGAACTAGTTCCAATCCATGAAGAGTCAAGGAAAATCTTGAAGACAACTGAAAGCAAGTGCATGAGCTAGAAAACTAAAGCAGGAAATAGACTAAAGCAGGAAACAAATGAAAGTAGGAAAGTGGGAAAGCAAACTAAAGCAGGAAAATAAGAGCCAAGCGATGTTGAGATGAGATATAGCTTCAGGAAACAAGAGGCGCCTATTTACCAAGTTTTCACCATCTTGGCAGAGATTCTATTTTTGCTACCATGACGCCTGTTTACTAGGTTTTCATCAATGGCACATTTTTCTTCTTTTTCAATTTTTTTGTTCTTTTCTCTTTTTTGATTTTTTGTATTTTTGAATATTTCATTTTTTTGTATTTTTTATCTTTTGACTTTTTTTGTATTTTTTCAAATTTTCTATTTTTTTAATTATTATCAAGGCGCCTGTTTACTAGGTTTTCAAAAAGATAATAGATACATCAGAGTGCTTGTTTACCAGGTTTTCACTAAGATGATCATTTTTTTTAGGATATTTTGCAATTTTTAGGATTTTTGCCAATATACCATTTTTAGGATTTTTTCAGGACCAATAAGTATGTACATGAGCACACAAGCAATGTCTCAGCTGTAGAATTTCTTCAAGTGAAGAGCGTTGATAGGCTCTTTGAGCTGTTCTCCTTTAGTAGGAATCTCTAAGAACACAGTATTTTCTAGTAGTAGTCAACTGAGAAGTTGTAGAATCAGAAACAATAGTACCCAACTATCGAGAGATCCATCATCAAGGAAAGATCACTTAAGTGAGACCCACAAATATCCTCATGGACACATCTTAACTCTTTTTTGGATTTCCCATGCTCTAAACACTTAGGAAAAGTATGTTCTAGATTTCTCTTAGTCGCGTCATTAGAAATGAGGAGATGCTGATATGCACTTTGGGAAAAGGAAAGATGGAGTGAAGAGGGTAAAATATGAGAGGCAAGGGTGATGGAATGGAGGGAAGCATGAGAATTTTGGAAGCTCGAATGGCAACTTTGATTTTCCTTTTGGAATCCACATAGCTTTTGATTTTTTTTTCTCTTTTCTTCTTTATGTTGAGGTGCTTTTGATGACAGTGCTTGTAAGATGGATGTCGAGATCCATTCTTCTTCTTTTTTTGTCTTTTTCTCTTTGAGGACCTTTGTGGTATTTTGAACACCTCTATCACTTTTTTTTCTTTGTGGTCACATGTTGATTAGATGGGACATGATGACCTTGAGATATAAGTGGATTCTTATTATTTTGGTTTTTATGTTGCACATCCAAGTTACTTCCAAAAGACTCGGGAATGGTGGATGAAAGAGGCTTGTATGACTAGTTTAGGTGGAGAGATGGAGATGGAAAGTGGATGAGCCACTTATCTTAGGGAGAAGGGGGAGGATCAGTAGTCAATAGGATGGGCTCAACTGCAAAGATATTAGCATCATCCTCATCGTTCATGAATGAATTAGATAGATCAAGAAAGTGATCTTCCATAGAACGTTGTCGATTGTGAGTTGTCCTAGAAGAGTCAGATAAGCTTCAAGGAATATTATGTGAGCCTAACCAAGATAACCCATTCTGAGAATTAGGTCTCCTTTTAGGTGGAAATAATATGTGAATAGGAACCATTTCAGTTTTGGATCTACCAAGTTTCCATGAAGCTGTAACATGATGGGGTCTTACATACCCATGATTTGCTGGGGTAGTAGAAGTATAGCTTGGAGTAGATGGCCTAGGAGTGTCATGTCCCCTTTCTAGAGACATGTTCATTCATGATGGGTTAGCCTATCATCGACTCTCGTAGGCAAATAGTTTGGAGAGAGAGTCATTGTGTGGATCATTTGATTAATTATTGCTGACAGAGCCTACATCTAGTTTGAGGCCTACATGCAGTTGTAGTGGAGCCTACGTCCAGAAGGGAGCCTACATCCAGTTCGAGCCTACATTCAGTCTAGTTGGGCCTACATTCGGTTATGAGACATCTTAGCCTACATTGTTATATTTTTGAGTTGAGAAATGTACTTTATTATTATAATGTTATTTTATTATAAAGTACATTATAATTAGATGTTTCTAGAAGTTCTAGTAACTTCTCAAGAAAAAGAATAAATAGGGGGCTTGGGCTATCATTTCTACATGCTTGGATTTGGGATTTCTTCTACTTCTTCATTGTGAAGCAATTTGTAGCCTTGTGGTCTACAAATACCATTCAATCTTTGGGAATGAATCACTCCCCTAGATTGGCATAACTGAGGTAGTGAAATATCTACTGAAGGGTTGCAAGTTTGGAAGTGGTATTCAGCCATTTCAAGTTGAGCTTATTTCGAATCCTCAGATTTACCTGAGGGTTTGAGTTTTGGTTGCAAGAGGAAAAAATCAGTTCGAAAAAGTAGATCCGAAAAAGTAATCCAAAAAAGCAGATCTGAAATAGATGTTCGAAAAAGCAGATCTGAAAAAGCAATCCAAAAAAGCAGTCCGAAAAATTATTGCAGCCATCTACAATCAGGTTCCTCATTTCTCATTTAGCATTTGGCATATTTTCTGAGAAATGTATGTTTTCAGCTGAGTACAAAATATAGCTTCAGCACTTTACTATTTTACATTGTACTTGTCTTTGTTTTCCATTTGGCATTATTGGTAACAAAGGAAGGCTACGATTTTGCAAGTGAAAGGGCATTGTAATTTTCAGTCTATCTATATTGCAAACCTAGGGTTTGATGATCATATCATTGACTGAAAAATGTATGGCATTGTTGCAAATTGTTGATATATGAATGGCATATGGTTTTGAGCAATTTCCTACATCATTGATAGTGTTTTAGATGGTATTTGGTTGCTATCTATTATTCTAAAATTTTGGGATAGCGAACTCATATATTATTTCCTATATTCAGTATTTTCTTTTAGCAGTGTATTCAGTGCATGCCAACTATTTGACGAATTTTCTCAATTTAGTATTAGTGGTTTTTAGTGGCCTTTATAGTAAGGGTCATTACAGTGGTATCAGAGCGGTGTTCTTGCCATCCTGTTGGGTAAGAAACCTATATGCATCCTTCAGCATTTGGGCATCACAGGTACTACACATGAAGAAGAGCAGCACTAGAGGGTGAACAGAACTTCAGAGATACTCTTACCATGGGTGAGAGACAGTCATAGAGCCCACCTAGAATTCCTGATGATGAGAGGGAATTCTTTTGGATTATGACTACGGGACAGTAGGAGATGGTCCAGTCCTTGCATAATTTGACCACTATGATGGAGAGAGTGGTTCAGCCTAGAGCACAGGAATAGGTTAGAGGTACACTTGATCATGATAATAGGAGGGTGGCAGGTTCACAGGGTGCTCCTAGGCACAGGTCTTGGACAGCAGATAGACCTACTCGTCCTACTTTCCTTAGAAAGGAGGCTCAGGAGGCAGGAGAGGGTGATGTACAGGATGAGTTTCAGGATGATCTTAGAGCTACTACTGTAGAATGGTAGGCATTACCACCACATGTGCATGAGTTACTTAACTTTGATCGCTACTTGAACCAGAGGAGAGAGCACATGAGGAATACTCGGCAGAATAGGAGACCTAGAGGAGGCCATGACAGTGAGTTGTAGTGAGCTGCTAGCAAGCTCACTTTACCTTCTTTTGATGGTAGTGGACAGATGATAGCACAGGCATGGATACATAAGTTGGATACTTTCTTAGCATTGAGACCCATGTCAGAGATAGATGTGATCAGATACGCCACCTTGCATTTGGAGGGTGCAGCTCATGACTGGTGGTCACATGGTATGGTTACCTTGCAGCACAACTAGGTGACATTGTACCAGGATTTTGTGGATAGGCTAGTGGAGCATTTTGACAAGAAGGATCTAGAGATCTTCTTCTATGATCTTTCACAGTTGAGATAGACAGGAAGCTTAGAGACTTATATCAGTGAGTTTTAGAGGTTGTCAGTTATGGTCCAGGATGTATCGGAGAGGTGGTTGGTTATCCTATTCACTGAGGGATTGTCTGAACCCCTCAAGGGTTGGATCAAGGCATTTGATCCATCAACACTATAGGAGGCCATGAGGAAAGCTCGTAGTATGGATCTTACAACACCTTCTAGCAGATTCACCCCTAGGAGTTCTACTTCTTTCAGAGATAATAAGAAGTTTCATAAGGGGAAGGGGAAGAAGGTTGATACCAAGGGGAAATCCACTCCACCCTTGGATACTGAGGCACTTAATGACCTACACAGGAAGAAGCTATGCTTCTATTGCAAAGGTCCATATGATAGGGATCATGACTGTCCTTTGAGGCCTAAGGGGAAGGCCAATAGAGTTATGTGGGCGTACTATGAGGACTCATATTTAGATAGCATAGCACATGAGGATGAGCATAGTGACACAGAGCCTAAGGTAGAGGCAAAGGCTTCAGAGCCTAAGGTGGAGCCAAAGCTACATTTTTAGTAGGCACGCTTATCTAGTATTCAACAGGAGGGGTCCTTTAGATTGCGTGGAGTTCTAGCAGGACAGAAGGTGATTACCCTAGTTGATACAGGTGCTACGCATAATTTCATTGATGCACGTTTGGTTGAGCATCATGGTATTGAGACAGAGGAATTTAAGGGTCTCTGAGTACAGGTTGTTGATGGTTACACTCTTAAGTGTAACAGGATGATCAGAGATATGCCCTTACGCTTGAGCAATTATGAGTTCAAAGTTTATTACCATGTAGTTAACATGGGCGACCTAGATATTGTATTGGGGATGACTTGGTTGCATTCATTGGGCGAGGTCACTTTCAGACTCAGGGACATGGAGATCAAGTTTGAGGTAGATGGTAGGTAGCATGTCTTGAGGGCTATCAGAAATAGTGATATTAGGACTATTTCTTTCAGGCACATGGAGAGGATGGTTAGACATGATGGGATCAGATGGGCAGCCATGTGTACTCTCATGCCTACACAGGAGGAGCATCAGATGACAGAGTATCACCCTGATATTCAGAGATTGAGAGAGCAGTATGATAGGGTGTTTAGTGACATTCCACCTGGCACACCACCTGATAGAGGGATTGAGCACATCATTGAGTTAGAGGAGGGTGCTAAACCAGTGATGATCACACCATACAGGCATCCTAAGAGGCTCAAGGATGAGATAGAGAAAACCATCAAGGAGCTACTTGAGATGGGGCACATTAGACTGAGCAAGTCTCCTTTTACTTCTTCAGTAGTTTTGGTGAAGAAGAAGGATGGTTCAATGTGGATGTGCATTGACTATGGGATGCTAAATAAGAGGACTATTAAGAATAGGTATCCCATCCCTCAGATTGATGAGTAGATAGCCAAGCTACATGGAGCATGCTACTTCAGCAAGATTGATTTGAGATCTGGCTATCACCAGATTAGAGTCAGAGAGCAGGATGTGGAGAAGACTGCATTTAGATTCCATTGTGGGAACTTTGAGTTTGTGGTCATGCCATTTGGGTTGACCAATGCACTAGCTACTTTCTAGTCCATGATGAATAAGGTCTTCCATCATTAGTTGAGGAAGTTTGTGTTGGTATTCTTTGATGATATCTTGGTATACAGTCGGACATGGTAGGAGCATGTAGCACATTTGGAGATTGTATTGAGTATATTGCAGACAGAGTCCTTGTATGCCAAGGAGTCCAAATGTGATCTAGGTATGACTAAGCTTTTGTATTTGGGACACATTATCAATGCAGAGGGAGTACGAATGGATCCTGATAAGATCTATGCTATAGTGGAGTGGCCTATTCCAGAGAACCTGACACAGTTGAGAGGGTTCCTAGGCGTATGTGGATTCTACCATAGATTTGTGAGTGGGTATTCACGTCATGCAGCCCCTATGATAGATTTGCTAAAGAAGGGGGCCTTTTTTTGGACACCAGAGGCATAGGTTTTCTTTGACAGTTCAAGGAGATCATGACTTCATCTCTGGTGTTAGCTTTGCCTGATTTCTTGAAGCCATTTGAGCTTCAATGTGATGCATCCGGAGAGGGTATAGGTGTTGTGTTGATGCAGGACAAGCACCCTATTGCATATGAGAGCAGGAAACTCCATGGACCTGAGAGATCTTTTAGCATTTACGATAAGGAGATGTTAGCCATCATGCATGCGTTGGCTAAGTTTAGACAGTATCTAGTGGGTGGTAAGTTTTGCATTAAAACTAACCACAACAGTTTGAGGCATTTCCTTAGTCAGAGAGATCTCAACGAAAGGCAGCAGAAGTGGGTAAGTAAGTTACAGGCTTACAATTTTGATATATCATATGTGAGAGGGACTTAGAATGTGGTAGCAGATGCATTGTCACGTAGACCACATCTCAGTGCATTGATTGAGATATCAAAGGATTAGCAACATATGATAGTGGCAGAGTATGCTAGAGACCCATGGGCATCAGGGATAGTTGATGGGTTAGTTGTTGATACCCGGTATACACTTGTAGATGATTTGATTATCTACAAGAGTAGGATCTTTCTAGCCCCAGGATCGAAGGTGCAGCTATCTATATTGAGAGCTCTTCATGATTCACCTACAGCTGGTCACCCTGGGTACTTCAAGACATATAGATAGGTGTGGGAGTGGTTCACTTGGAAAGGAATGAAGAGAGATGTATTGCAGTATGTTCATGAGTGCCCTGTTTGTCAGTAGAACAAACAAGAGCACACCTTTCTAGTCGAGCTCCTACAGCCACTTCCCATTCTTGATCAGAAGTGGAAGTGCATATCCATGGATTTCATTACGGGCTTGCCCAAGGCCCAAGGGCATGATTGTATCTACATGGTGGTGGATAGACTAATGAAGTATGCACACTTTTTTCCCATCACTACTACTTACACAACAGTACAGGTAGTTGAGGTCTTCTTCAGAGAGGTCTTCAAATTGCATGGGATACCCCACAGCATAGTGAGTGATAGGGACAGTAGATTTTTGAGTCACTTTTGGCAGGAGGTATTCAGACTTTGTGGCACTGAGCTTACACCTAGCACCAGTTATCACCTGCAGATGGATGGAGAGACAGAGATAGTCAATAAGTGGGTGGAGGGCTATTTGAGGAACTATGTGGTTGGTCAGCAAAGGGCATGGGTGAGATGGATACATTTGTGTGATTATTGTTACAATACCACATTTCACATGTTGATTCAGATGTCACCTTTCAGGGCTCTATATGGGTATGATGAGCCTAGCTTCATTGATTTGCTTATGTCTGATATTAGAGTTCCACGTGCTGAGGATTTGCTTCAGGAGAGCAAGGACATTGTTGATGCTCTCAAGGATAATATAGCCAGGGCACAGAATCAGTACAAGCAGTATGCAGAACAGAAGTGGATTGAGAGGAGCTTTGAGGTTGATGATATGGTTTACCTCATGCTTCAGCCATACAGACAGTCTACTCTCAAGAAGAGTGGGTCAGAGAAGCTTAAACAGAGATACTATGGGCCTTTCAGGATCATTAGGTGTGTTGGTGAGTTGGCTTATGAGCTTGAGCTTCTAGCTGATAGTAGAGTGCATAATGTGTTTCATGTGTCGCGCCTCAAGAAGGTGTTAGGGCAGCATTTTGTGCCTTCTACAGTGTTACCACCCTTGGATGATGAGGGGAAGTTGGTTTTGGTGCCAGAGTCTATCTTGGATAGCAGGGAGAAATAGCTTTACAGGAGAGTTATCAGGGAGTATTTGGTGAAGTGGAGAGATCTTCCTGTTGAGGATGCTACTTGGGAGTTTGAGGAGATTTTGCAGCATCCAGCTTTGAGATTGCTTGAGGGCAAGCGATTTCAGGAGGGGTGGACTGTCATGTCCCCTTTCTAGAGACATGTTCGTTCATGAAGGGTTTGCCTATCATCGACTCTCGTAGGCAAATAGTTTGGAGAGAGAGTCATTGTGTGGATCATTTGATTGCTTATTGCTAACAGAGCCTACATTCGGTAGAGCCTACATCCAGTTTGAGGCCTACATGTAGTTGTAGTGGAGCCTACATCCAGAAGCGAGCCTACATCTAGTTTGAGCCTACATTCAGTCTAGTTGGGCCTACATTTGGTTATGAGACATCTTGGCCTACATTGTTATATTTTTGAGTTGAGAAATGTACTTTAATATTATAATGTTATTTTATTATAAAGTACATTATAATTAGATGTTTCTAGAAGTTCTAGTAACTTCTCAAGAAAAAGAATAAATAGGGGGCTTGGGCTATCATTTCTACATGCTTGGATTTGGGATTTCTTCTACTTCTTCATTGTGAAGCAATTTGTAGCCTTGTGGTCTGCAATTACTATTCAATCTTTGGGAATGAATCACTCCCCTAGATTGGCATAACTAAGGTAGTGAAATATCTACTGAAGGGTTGCAAGTTTGGAAGTGGTATTCAGCCATTTCAAGTTGAGCTTATTTCGAATCCTCAGATTTACCTAAGGGTTCGAGTTTTGGTTGCAAGAGGAAAAAAGCAGTTCGAAAAAGCAGATCCGAAAAAACAATCTGAAAAAGCAGATTCGAAAAAGCTCTCTGAAAAAGTAGTCCAAAAAAGAAGATCCGAAAAGCAGTCCAAAAAATTATTGCAGCCATCTACAATCAGGTTCCTCATTTCTCATTTGGCATTTGGCATATTTTTTGAGAAATGTATGTTTTCAGTTGAGTACAAAATATAGCTTCAGCACTTTACTATTTTACATTGTACTTGTCTTTGTTTTCCATTTGGCATTATTGGTAACAAAGGAAGGCTACGATTTTGCAAGTGAAAGGGCATTGTAATTTTTAGTCTATCTATATTGCAAACCTAGGGTTTGATGATCATATCATTGACTGAAAAATGTATGGCATTGTTGCAAATTATTGATATATGAATGGCATATGGTTTTGAGAAATTTCCTACATCATTGATAGTGTTTTAGATGGTATTTGGTTGCTATCTATTATTTTGAAATTTTGGGACAGCGAACTCATATATTGCAAAATAATTTCCTATATTCAGTATTTTTCTTTCAGCAGTGTATTCAGTGCATGCCAACTGTTTGATGAATTTTCTCAGTTCAGTATTAGTGGTTTTTAGTGGCCTTTATAGTAAGGGTCATTACAAGGAGCCATAGGAATGATCTCCACAGAAGGGTGAAAAGGATCATCATCAGCAGCATATTTGTGTGTAGCATCAACTAGTATCTTTGTAGTAGCATCTAACATGTAATCAGCTAGAGATATAGTAGGTGGTAGATTTTCTTCATCGCTATTATCTGTCATAGGAAGTGTTTCTTCAACAGCAAGACCTTTCTCAATAGCAGAAGTGGTGGAGCAATCTAGAATAGGTATACCCTGAGGTATACCCGACATAAGGGAGATGCCAGATAGTTTCCCCCAATCAGTATGTGTGCCATTAGAGTCAGTAGTAGTAGGAGTCTATTCAGTAAAGTGTATAAAATCCTCCCAATCAGGACCAAGATCATGTTCTTGAAGTAGATAGTTGGAATTAGAATGTTGAATATTCAAGAGTCCTTCATGTGTCATAGGCTGGATTTTTGTGTCTTCATTATTTGAGCCCTTGCATGAATGAAAGTTGTAGCTAGGTTGGTCAAGTTTATGCTACTGATATCCAATACCAAATCTATCTTCAAAGGGCCTCTCATAAGAATGCAAAGATGGAGGAAGAGCCATCAGTGACAAGATGGACTCAATCTGATATTCCCCCATGCCAATATCTTTGATCTGTAGGGTCTTTTCTATCTCTTTGAGTTTAGCATCATAAGATTCTATAAATTCCCCATTAGTCAGGACAAAGCTATCACCAGATTCTGTGAGCATTTTGCAAGTGAGTAGGGGAGCATTATGCGGATGGCTCATGGAATGATCACCTTCTTCGAAAAAGGAAAAATAATGAGGTGAGGTCAAATGACCCACCATAGATTGAAACCGGTCGAGATTAAGATCTTTGGGGATGTTTGCCTCGGTGAGGGCTTTATCCATAGATAGTTTTGGTCTAGATGTCGAAGGTTCGGGACCTTTGAGTGTGATCTTCTCACGAGATTGAGGGATAGCATTCGCACAAGCTGGAGACTATGCGGAGTTACAAGAGGAAGGTGCAGGGCCTCGCAAGACAAATGGAGCTTTGGGTTTAGGGGCATCTTCACTCCCTGGAGCAGTGGTCACATCACAGTATTCAACATCAACAGGTTTGATCACATTGATGACAATGTCACTAGTATTGTATGTATAGTTGACCACATTTTTGGTATCTTTAGACTTGGGTGATTCACCTTTCCTGTGAGGAGGGAAGGGGTCTTTGAATTCCTGATGATCTAAATTCTTGTTATGGTTTTGCACCAAAGTCCTATAAACCACATCAAGTAGTTCTCCCAATAAAGTGGAGTCACGCTTGGGTTGAGGGATCCAAGGTTTGTTTCTAGCAAATCTGGAAGGTGGTTGAGTTTTTGTCGCAACCTTCTCAGTGGTCTTGACCACTCATATACTAGAGCTGAGATTAAAGATAGACTTTGAGGGTTTTGGCATCATATTGTCAACAACCCAGTCATTCATAATATCTGTGTTTTTGTTGACAATGTTACCCTTATCCTTGTTTGAGGGAGAAGGTCCTTGCTTGTTGTCTTTGTTCAAATTCAATCCTCCCTTCTTGACCATAAATGCTTCTATCCTCACAACTCGCCTAATCATATTGTCAAAAGTGAGGGGACCTTGTAATTGTACTTGGTATCCAAAATTTGGGACAAGATTGTCCAAGAAGATATCGAGCTTTTCAAACTCAGGTAATTCATGCGGATACTTCGTGCATAGTTGTCTCCATCTCTGGATAAATGTTAGGAGAGGCTCCCCTTATTGTTGTTTCAAATTGTAAAGGTCCTGGATGTTGACCGGATATTGAATATTGTGGGATTGATCATAACTCTTGTCATTTCAAAACTGACCATGACCTTGGTCATTTGGAGATTGCTCATGACAATCACTGAATTTACCTCCCCCTGGGAAGTGGAATGGATCTCCCATCTTGTTGGTAGTAGTCTGAGAGATCATGAAAGTAAGATCAAAAGAGTCGATAGGTTCGATTCTGGAAAGTGACCCTTCAGAGCCTTGCTAGTATTGAAACAACGGGTTATAATATTCTTGAAATAATAAGTTAGACTACATCTAAAACAATGGATTGTAATACTCTTGGAATGAGGAGGAATGTGAGGATCCCTCACAACACTCAGATTGTGTGACAGGTTTGAAACAACCTCTTCCTTGTCCAATACCAGGAATGGGGAATGTATTGCCACTTCTAGTCATAATAGCCATAGACTAAGATGTGATGAGAGAAGACTCGAGATAATGCTAGACTCTGTCTCTAAGATAATGAAAAGGAGATAGATGGCTAGAACAACCAAGATGTGAGATGGACCTGGTATGAATCATCAAAAGAGGTGGCTAGAACAGTCGAGATAAGACTATCGCAACACAAGATACAAAAGGCATAAAGAGATAAGGTAAACCAATGAGAGACAACATGAGTCAAAGAAAAGATCAATCAATTCCCAACTCGAGACAACTAGTTTCCTCAGACAAAAAGCAAATCAGGAAAAAGTTTGACCAGTCAACAGGAATTTAGTCTCTATTTTTCAAAACTAGGCTACAGTTTCGCATGAGAGAATACCAAGCCACACAAGAAAACACCAAACGTTGCTCGAAAGAACAAAGTCTCACATGAGGAAGTGCTCTAAAAAGAGAAACTTCACGCAGGAAAAATCCAAAGTCTGACAGTTTGACACAATTTTTGAGGTAAAAATTGAATTCTGAGATACAGCCTGAATTGATGTCTGACAGAAAACCCAATTTCCTGACAGGTTTGAAGAATAGTTTAATCAACAATCTCATTTTGAGGTTTCAAGCATTCGTTTAAAGACACAAAGTTTTAGATCAAGCAATTGTGATACAAGAAGTAGTCATTAATAGACCTATCAAGGACAAAGCAACTTGATAGCATTAGGGGAGTCTTTGTTTGATAATGATTGGACAATGTTTAAGACTTGATAACAAACACATAGCTTATCCCTACCAAAAAAAATGGTGAGAAGACAAAACCTTTTCCCCATTGCTTATGCGCATACGTGTACCTCACATAGTTGTGTCACCCCCTAGAGGGTGCCCATGTTTTTGGTGTTTCCAAGGAATCAATAGTATATGTTCGAGGTTACCCTTGAAGTAGGGGCCAGCATCATATACCACCTTCAAGCATCTAGGTGTATGCCTATGATGGGAATCTATGGGAGATATTCTTCCCCCTCCTTGCGCAAAGATTATGCCTCCTTTCAGAGGTGAATCGGGTAGGCCACTAGCTAAGGAAAGTTTTTAATAGGCTTCCATTCATACTAAACTTTAGTGCCCCCGATACAAGGTTGAGGCCTCACAGCCACACCAACACTTGAAATTCGTACACCCCCGCAAGCAAGGCTAGGAGCGGTGCCACTCAGTACAACAAATAAGGCCTTCTCAAGATGATAGTCAAAATCATGAGAAGGAAGCTAATATGGCTTTGGAGTCTTTAGACTCAACAAAGCGTTCTTTATTAAAGTGAGGTGGAATCACCGGTGAAAGGTGTGTACTCACTTGGGTCGTTCCCGGAGGTTCAACTTCTGACATGCCCTCTAAAGGTGACACAACTTGGCTTAGATCCGAGGGTTTGATTTTTTGTTTCTCTCAAAGAGAGAAGAGCATACTTCTCTACCTCATCACTTCACCCAAACACATCAAGAAAATTCATCACCGAGTTAGCTTCACTCCACCAAATCTACAAGCTTTTGGGTTTTTGGTTCTCTCAGAGGGAGAAGAGCATAATCCCCTGGCAAGTAGAAGTGTTAAAGATTCACTACCTTTCTCCACTTCCCCAACAATTTGTCATATTAGTAGGATCATTGGGTTTTCAGGTTCATTCATGGTCATCACCTCCATGTAATGAAGAGCCAAATTCCCTAGCCCACTATCAAAATTCTCAAGAAATTTTAACAGAGCCCTAATTAGACTATGTGAATGAAAGCAAGAAACAAACACAACATTTTTATGAGATCTTTGACTATCATCCTACAATCAAACCATTAGCATGTTTTATATGCTTTGGTAAACGTCCTGCAAAAAATTGTTATGCTATGAAAATAACAGGGAAAGAGTAAACAACAAAAAACAAGAAATGTTAGAAATCTATAACAGAAAACACAGAGATTGAATTTTTTTTAAAATTGTAACCAAATCTCACGTGAGGAAGCACTCCAAAACACGTGAGAAAACACAGGGTGCTGCGCGAGGATGGGAAAGTTCGCGCGAGAGAGTGCTACAAAGAGAAAAACTTTGCGCGGTATGCTCTGGATTCTCGTGCGAGAATCCGTACATAGGAAAGTATGGACACATGACAGAGCTCAAATTTCCTATCAGAAAAATTGAGAATGAGGCCAGAAATTGATCTTTTCAGCCCCTTGGTGGGCGTCAAAAATGTATATAGTCGAATGTGGACCGCTAATCCAACTACACACACAACATAGTCATTACTCACACAATCAAATTATGAAAGAGAGTATTGATTACTCAATTCTAAATTCATGGTGAAGTGACCTGTTGCCTCCTATGTAGACGGGGTGTTTGATTTACTCTCAAAATGAGAGTCGAACAGCCATTAGACCAGTACTACAATGGAGGATTTGAAAGCTTATGAAGATAATCAAATTGAAATTAATCTATAATGAAGTGCAATTAATCTAAGAGCTTGAAAGAAATATGAAGATGCAAGTTTAGTCTAAAGAACTTGAAATAAAGATGAGATTAAACTATGAGCAAGTAAGCAAGCTAATTACAATGAAGATGCAATATTAAACTAGATGAAATTAATCTAAAATATGCAATAAATGCTTGAAAGTATGAAATTGAGACAAAAAAAATCGCTATAGTTTAGTTACTCTCAAAATTGCCCTCTTTTGAATGAAGAATGAGGTTCAAGATATAGACAAGCTTGGAAGAGGAATGAAGAGTTTCTTGATTCGAAACAGTGTACTCTTCATTTCCAATGGAGGAGAAAGAGACAAATATTTAGAGAATTACTTAATTAAAGAAATGGATTATTGCCACATGGGTGACTCTTCGAATATTTGATTTATTAAATGCAAATATGATAATCCATTCGAATAACCAAGTAATTTATTAATTCCTTTTATGGGAAATTAGCTAAAGGGGTGAGTTTAATTTAATTTAAAGCACTTAGGACTTTAGAATTAAATTGAATTATCATAGGGGTAATTTAGCTAATAAAAGTTGAGGACTTTAGGAATTAATTATAATATTTGATTAATGCAATTCAGGGTTTTTGCAATTGACATCAAGTCGAATAAAGTCAGGTAGGAGAGAGAAAATTGCCTAGCAAAGTAGGACTTTGAAGATGTAAAAAAATGATGAAAAAGCACCAAAATTGATTGAATTTATTAGGTGCCAATTTTAGGGTATTACAATTTCATTAGTTTATGTGTTCATTTATGCATTCTTTAGGACCTATTTTTCTCACATATAAATAAATCAAGTAATATTTCATGCAAAAAAATATATTCCATATATTGCTTTATTTTGTTTGATTAAGAGTTAACCAAGCATCAAATCCCTTTGTGGTTAATATTCAATTTTTTTATGAAAGAGAAATTTGTTCTAGTTACATTAATAGCTAGATTTATCCATCCCTTTTTCATCATAAAAAATTCTTAAGAAAAATCAAATCAACATGTCTTCAATAATATTAGGGGGTTCATCTTATTCTTCATTATCATCTTAGCTAGAAAAACATAAGGGGAATACAATTACAAATTCTAATTCAAACAGATGAATGCTTAAATTTTGGAGGATCACATCATATGGGTTCATCATAAAGTATTGTCTCTTTATTTTAGTGTTGTTCATCACCACACATCCTAATGAGAAACAACATATACATGCATGTTTGTTGGAATATATTCTATTGACATGGATGATGAAGCATTCAAAAAAATTTATGTCCTTAATTTCCAACCAATATCCTTTCCACATATCTAATTACACATGGTGGGTTAGGAAAGAGCTTTGAGTTCACACCAAATTTCTTCATCATCTAGGATTCACATGAAATAATATTTTTGTAGTTGGGGATATTGATCACCAATCTCGAGTCTAAACCTTCTCACATTTTTTTCCTATTGTTCATTCAACTAATATGCACACTATAACATGTAGAGTGCACACATTTGAAGAGATTATATATGATCATTTGAATCTTGGAGTGCTTTCACCTTTAGAGTTTCTAGAGATGTGCTAATATTCCAACCCCTTAATTAATTTTTTCTTTTTATGATGCTTGTGTTGGCACAATCTTGGCTCCTCGTAATATAGTGTATACAACAAGACACGCGTTGTCTTCCAAATATTTCTTCATGAGAGGATCACTTGATAGAAATTGTAGGTTTTTTGTGAAGTTCAACATTTTAAATTTGGGAGATACCATTAATCATATTCATCTTCTCTTTTGTGGATATATGCATGCTTCAATTGTTGGGAGGGAAAACTTTGACCCTCTTGTTCATTCTCTACATGATCATTAGTTTTAATTTGAGATGAATGTATAGATACTTATGAACAAAATTTAAAAGAGGTCTCTTTGTCTTTATAGGAGGTATCCTTGTCTTTGGATGATGTTCTACATCTATTTCTTAGATACTCTATATTTCATGTCTAGTAGTGTGGCCTAGATCATCTGATTGAATGGTGGTAGATTTCAACATCAAAATGTCCATACACTTGAGCATACTTTAGAGACATCATGTTCTATAATATTTGCTCACCTTCCTTTAAATATGGGGAGACATCCAACATATACCATCTTGGTTATTTTTATTTATTAAGGGGAGGAATGTTGTTCAATGACATTAGATCATCTTCAATATTCACTATTGAGCATCTACCATTGATCTATTATAGAGGACTCTACATTGGAGGTGGTTTTCATTGTATCTCTTTTTCTACTCTCTTATGGGAGGAATTTTTCCTCACACATGGTTGCATCCATTAAGTTTATCACTAATATTTTTGTTTTCATCTCTATTTTGGGGAGGATATTTTTCTAATGGGGTTTTCTCCAATTCTTTTTTGGGGGGAAAGATTTCATTACTTTTGTATATGGATCATGCAAGTGACATGGTCTAGAATCCAAGGCCTTTGTTGCATATTGAGTTATTTCATTTGTGTACATTATACCTAAGTTACACTTAAGAGAGATGTTGATGTGATTAGGGGTATTGTATCTAGTGATGTACCTATAAATTAATTTCAACACCTAGGTCCTAATCACACATGTTACTTATGTTTACGTAAGGAAAACATAAAATAATTCCCAATTTTATTAGATAGTTATTAGTTTCAACCTTAACTAGATGAAAATTTATCACTTTATGTATCAAGTCATAATATTAAGACACATTCCATAATCTTATTTCATCATTAGTTCACCTTAGCCTTAATAACCAATGGGTCCCCTTTGTGATCATAACACACAACATTCTATTATTTTTCTAACATTTTCATTTTTTATGGAATAAATTTATAATTTATTTGTTGATTTCTATTACATTTTCATGGAGTTCCAAGAGCTTAGGTGGGTAAAATATTTATCCAATCTTGCATGGTGTAAATTATTCTATACCAAACATTATAGCGAAATATGAATAGTGAATTTTTCCTCATGGCCATTTCAAATTTGCATGAGATTTGTGGATCTGTTTAAACGTACAATAAAATAGGATTAAGGGGATAACATGGTGAGTAAATATTAGGCTGGAGAAAGGATTAATCATAAAAAAGGACTGGCATCTCATTGCTACATATGTGATGATGCAAGTGGTGTTGATATCAAATGACTCTCACTACATAACGATGATGGCTAAGGATTAGAATGTAAGCCCACATAAGCATGAGATGTTATTTTCCTTCTTTCGTAAATCATCAATGGGGATGACACTAGAACTAGTTTGACTCAAAAAAAAATGATTTTGAGACATGTTAGGCACTAATTCACATGGATTGTTGGGGACACATTGTCTCCCCACTCAAATAATGATGAAAATATTTAATAGTGAATGGAAAACTTAGCATGTCAAGCTACAACTGAGTTCAAGGACAAAACTTTAAAATATGTTGATAGGGTCATTAATGTCTATGTGTGTGGCCTTGTATTAATACCTTACAAAAAACACATATACAACCATTAGAGAAGGTAGTGCGTGTAGAACAATAGAATATGGATATGCATATCGATCTCACCTACTCACATAGACATATGGTCTTCATTAGTGAAATAAAGGAAAGATGATTGAAATGCATTTAAAAGATTGGCCATGGGATGATTCTTCATGAAATTAGGGAGATGTTGGGGGAATGTTTAATTAATACTAACCACATATATAGGATCAACATGGACATATATCATCTATGGTATTCCTAACATCACTGGTCGATGTGGGAGAGTCAATAGAGTTGGTAGGCATTCTTATTTGCAATCAAATTTTGGGGAAATTAGATGATGTATTGGAGATGATTGTTGAGGGGTATGTCATTCCATTTCCATCTGGAGGTCAAATGATTATCATTGTTCTTCACCAATACACACTTTTCATTTCCTCAATACCATGTCTTAGGTGATAAATTTGTTCTCTTTAAAAGGATTATGAGTGTTGTGTCGACCAAGGGTCTGGATTGGTTGCAAGAGTTTATTATAGATGAAAACATGGTTTAATCTCTCTTTTGTATGTTATAGGATACAGAGCTCTATTTTGTATCTAATAGAGCTAAAAATAGGGAAATACACTAAATTTTTCCATTTTATAGAGCGATGGGGATATGTGTAATGCCCCGCTAGGGAACCCAAGAGAGATTAACCTAATACATGATACTAAGTTGATGAAATTAAAAAAAATGTTTACACAACAATAAAGTGGAATCAAAACAATCATAAGATAAAAAAACACATAATCAAGTACAATCATAGTTAATAACTCCCAAGGGTTCCATGATGTAGAGTTATTTTAATTAACTAATCTACTTAGAACAATCACAAGTACAAAATTTTAGATATTATAAATGAATATAAAGTACTTCCTCATATAAATGATAACATATGTATAAATGATACATCATTATGTTCACAACGAATCATCATCCACTGCCCAAGTCCCAGGGCATGCAATAATAAAAAAAGTAAACATAGTATAATATACAACATCTTTGAATAGGTATCACAATCGATACATTGATACATGATGCAAATATACAACATATAAAAGATAGGATCAAGTCTCCAATGATGAAAATGAAGTAGGTAAGAACAAAAAGGATCATCTAGAACCTGAACAAGAATGTCAAGAATCCTAAATGGTAAAAGAATGAATACCGCCTGACCACATGGAACCTTGAGGTCCACCCCCACCATGTTGAGGAGATAACATCAGACCCTACTAGAATATCATACACAAAACCAACAAGTATAACATGGAATCCTAAAATCTCTTTATCACAAGATGTATTACACACTCTACCAGAGGCACTTGACCTATGTAGGAAACCTAAGATGAAAATAGGTAAGTGTCATCACATATGTCAACCCATTGGGATTAGCTCACTAGACTTTGATTCCCAAGTGTGATCATATGTGGAATCAGAATCTTTTCATGTAGACAAGGAAACCAACCAAGCCAGACCTAAGTGTCCCCTGGATGGTCAAGCATCTTCTCCCACTCCCATCCTTAGCCTATACTAGCACTCAAGGCATGGGCAAGGATCAAAAATTATCTTATTAATATTATCTAAAACCCAGTAATTTAAATTTAGTTCTCACTTATTAAGCTACTTGGAAAGGATACCCAGGCAACCACTTTAGGGCTTTGACACCTCCAAGGCAAGCCACTTCTCCTCTAAACACCTATAACCTACCCTAAGATTGATGATCAAATAACATCAAGAGGTAATAATGGTTCTCAATTCCATTTTGTAATACAATAGCAACAAGTGGTTCTTAATACCATACACATCATAAAGGTAATACTAACGAACAAATTGTAAATGCCCTTGAGCTACCAAAGAGAAAAGTTAGGTAAAAATGATCAAATAAAGGACTCACATAACATGCCACAAGAATCACATAAGTAATAGAAAATAAAACCCCCAAGGCTTTGGTAAGAGTCTCTTAAAGTCAATGTAAACCCCTAAATATACAATTGTAAACATCATGAAAAGGTCCATCAAATAGTTTAAGAAATAATCCCCAGAAATCATAAATTCAATTACTTCAAAAATAACACTCTTAATTGAAGTCCAATTTGTTTTAAAATATTAAGAAATTTGACCAAATTCATTTACATATATTATAAATAATTTATCCCTCTCTCTATATATAATATATCTTAAACTAATAAATAATATTTAATTTATAAATATTAATATAAATTAACAATATTGATTAATAAATATTAATATTAATTAATAACAAATATTAATTAAAAATTAATAGTAATAATAATATTAATTAATAAATATTAATATAAATTAATGAGAAATATTAAAAAATTAAATTAAATTTAAAAACAAAAGAATATAAGTGGGGGCATGTGGGTGGTCCCCACCCCGCGATATCCCCATGGTGTACTGTTGGGGTACCTACAGTTGACTGTGGGTAACCGCAGCCCTCACGACACATTGTGGTCTACGGTGGTGACTACTAGGGGACTGCAATCAACATATGTAGTCTTGCAGTCGATGGGGGGTGGTGTCCCTGCCATCTCCCTTATAATAATCCCCCTCCTTTCTTTTTAATTTTGAAATAGAACACATATTATATGAATAAATTAATATATACAAAAATTTCTAAAATGGAGAAAAAACTAAGTTGGAGAAAACCTTAAAAGGAGTAATATGCAATATTCCAAACCAGTTCCCTTGAATTTTTAGAAACCCTCAAACTTGGAAAAATAAAAAACCCAATAGCATACGATTCTCAAGAAAACCTAAATTATACTTTTTCTAATCAATTTGGTTTATTAAAAATACTTCATAGATACACACAAGCTATATCCAAACATGAAGAAAACATTGATTTCAAACGAAAAAACTTTCAAGCTATTTAAAACCCTACCTTAAAACAACACCTAAATTTGAAGAACAAGAAGAATGGATCCAATCTCTAAAATTCCCAAGCTTTCAATAATTTCTCCAAATTCGCTAAAAAGAGTTCTTCAAAAGCCTAAGAGTAAAATTCCTCCCAAATAGCTTCCTAGAGCTATAATATAGAAATCCCAAGAAGATAGGGTTTGAAAAAGCAACCCTAATTAGGGAAAATAGAATTCGACTTTAATTCATTAAAAAGAATTATTTAATTTAATTTTCCTCCACTTAAGTCACTTTTAACTCAACTTGATTTTGAAAGCTAAAGGCTTAATTTTATAATACAATGCTTTTAAGTTGCATGATTTTTTTTTCATTTTTTTTATTGGTAACATTTCGGGTTTTTATTGAAAATTTGAGAAATTCTTGGCCCATTCTAGGGATGGTTACAATTAGGAAACCATCTTCCCAAAAAGAGACATAGAAAACTAGAGATGCATAAACAAGTCATCAACATTAGAACCCAAAAATAGACATCAAACAATAAAGATCAAACCTATTAACCTATGACACCTCTTTTTCACTGAGAACATGGGACCATTTCAAAAGATTTATTTTCTTTCTTAACTTTCTTCCCTTTAACCACCTCCCAACCATCTTCTAGCCTAGCTTCTTCCTATTTCCACTCTCAAGGTGCACCTTGGCCTTCCCTCAACATGTCCACAATACTACCCACCCATTGCTGGAAATGATCCTCCACTATAGTTGGATCCATCTCCTTATCTCTAGTCCCCACCAGTCTTTTATTCTCCCTTCCTTCTGGTTTGCCACAACTATTAAATATCTTTGAAACTATTTCACCACAAGCATCAACATGAACATTAACCCTGTCCAAAGCAGGATGTGATGCAACCTTTGGGTTCTTAGAACTTTGTCACTGATCTTTATTGTGTAATGCTTGAGAATAGCTCAATTAATTTTCTACTCTTTTTTCCATTGTATAATGCATGAGGAAGAGACGGCCTTCCACCAGGAGGCTTCCTTAGATCAATTAGTTTTAACACATTGAGCTGTCAAATGACTTGTTTGAAAATATTTTATGCATTGAAAAGGCACTAGTTCGTAATCTAAGGGCTGAGCTCAAACACCTTTTGAAGTTTTAATCTTTATCTCTTGCAGTAAATCCCCTGAGATATCCATTTCTACCAATATTTGAGCATAAGTTGAATGCAAGAGGTTCGTAGATCTATAATTCGTCATTGAAAAATTCCCAACAAATTTCCTATAGGCTCCAAGCATGAATCAAACCAATAGTGTAGAAGGAGGTTTGAAAGCCCCACCCAAAGGGGAACCCTATCAAAAGTTTCAATTGCAAGGAAAAAAGATAGTTGCCACAATTTTAGCATAAGAGGAAACTTGTCCTCCTAGTTCCAGAAAAAATCACATAAGATTTTATTTCTACCCTACACTTTTTCAAAAACAACAATGAAAAAGCCCCTTACTATAGGATAAATTTGGACATACCCTTCCAAAATTGATTCCCATTGATATAAGATCCATTTGTGAACCTCTTTTACACTCGGCCAAATCCCCCTAAAATTCCCTATCAAACTAAGCTCTGAAAAAACATCAACATTTTGATTAACCTCTTCCTCCATCTAGTCCTCAAGCTCAATAGGTACTATCCCATCCATGGGATTTTTCAATACCCCCAAAACCTCTTCTCTCTAATTTTGTTTTGTAATATCTAAGTCCCCTAGACAGGAGCCCTTAGGGTTTTCCCCCTAAGCTCTATTCATAATCCCATGGGTTGATCTATCATTTCTGCCTATATTCTTCTTTCCTTATGGAGCATAGCCCTTTCCACCATTAGTGCCACTCTTTCTTATCCTTTGCCCTCCTATTCAACACTATTTCATTTTTTGAGGTCAAGAGAATCTCACCCTCACCACCATTCTAATTTCCTTTTCCATCATCGACTATTTATGAAAAACCCCCATCGTTATTACCCTCTTCGACATCCTGATGCTCCAAAATCCTCTCTCCGGCTCCACCCTTCTGTCAGTCACTACCTGGACTCCTAGCCTCCGCCTTAGAAAGGTCTTCATCATTCATATCTTCAACATGAGATTTATCATGCACCTTTCTTACCCCCAAATTTACGGTTTTGTTGTTCACAACTTGATCCTCACTGCTCCTGAGTCCATTGGCATCTTGCACATCTTCATTCACGTTTGCATCACTTGGACTGATCGGGGATAACCTAGAAACAAAAATATTCTGCAACGGTCGTAAATTCAACGGCTCCATTTTAGAAATCGATAAAAAGTGACTATAAAAAAGAGGTTTTTTTTCAATTAATAAAATATGCAACTCAATTTAAATATCACTTAACTCAATTTGTGCATTTAAATTTTAATTTTAATTTAATAATAATTAAATCCCTCAATTATTTTCTTTTAACTTGTAATTAAATTATTTATTAAATATAGGTAATTAATTAATTCACATTAATTAAATAATCTTATATTTAATATTTTAATATATTTTAAGGTGTAATTATTAAACTTTTATAATTATCTTTAATTAATTAATCTTTTAAATTTTAACAAGACCAAAATAAAACATCAACCTAGAAGAATGCATACACAAAGAAATCGACCAATCAAAATACAAGCAAGCAAACTGAATAAAAAGGGTCCATAAATTTACATCACTTTGATGAATTCAAATAGAAGAGACAAACAAATACTTGTCTACTATTTCAGACAATGAATGTTTAGATTGGGTTTTGGGTCTGAATACTATCTCCCCTCTCTTACCATTGAGATATGCATTAGGGAACACTCATCCTGACAATTAAGGGAAGTTGATGTCTGATACCTGCAATCATCCCATCACAAAGATGAACATGTGCATACATATGTATGACATCCAATGGAAGAGATTGATACATCATGTGGATTTCACAAGAAAGTAACCACGACTCCATCCCTCACCATATCAAACACATCAAGCAGAAATGTAAAACATACACATGATCCATGTAATGTAGATATGGGGTTAGTATGTTAGTAAATCCATAAATATAAACAACATTTTTATATGCAAGTAATCAACATGAAAATAACCCATAATCATCTAGCCATCAACACATGATATCACACAATTATCCAATGGCTCATAATATATCAAATCACAATGTAATGTCATACAATGTAACGTCCTCAAGTATCACTAAAATAACCAAGACACACATGATAAGTGGCCTAAACGAGTTTGGCAATAAAAACTAAAAATAAAACTATAGTGTGGGTATTACAATATGAATACGGATATTATATTGAACAATGTTAAAATTGAAAGCTAATACAAGGGAATCAGACCCCATGTTAGCAATTTATCTCTAAAAGAATTATTTTAAATTTATGTATAAACAATATAAATAAAATAAATAAATTATATTTTTTTTATTTGATGCGGCCATTGGTACCCTCTCAGCTTCAAGTGTCTCTTCAAATGTCCATTTCCTCTATGTTATACATCATGAAGCCCCCTTAATGCACTAAAATTTGTCCTCATTCAGTTGTGTCCAACAAAATTAAAATGATTGGCCAATATTGGTGCTAATGGTTTCAATGATGGTTTTTATCCTTCCTAATTCTTAGACCTTTATTCCTTTAACACTTATTATTTTAGAATAAGAATATATGAATCTTGATAGGATTTTACTCGTAAAAATATATTTTTTAAAGGTACAAACTCTTTAAATAATGAATTGTCTTCTTTTATTCAACAACATGTTGAGCTTTATTTGTCATTAGTTGAACTTGGCAAAGATGTAGTGGATGGTGAAGTTTCTCACATTAAACATACATGAATTTACCAATTTCATGATTTTTGGCTCAATTTAGTGGACCTAAACAAATGGATTAAGTTGAAATGGAAGCTCTTTCTTGGTTATGAGATTTGTAAATTGGCCCTTGTGCTAAATGTTTCTTATAAATGTGATTTTTGAATATCCTCAAAGACAATTTTTTTTAATTCTATAAGGGTCCTTTGATTTGAGACAATGCTTTCTTGAGCATGAAACCATGATTTCCTAAATTTGACCCCTTCAATAAAATTATAGTAGCTATTCTAATTTGGGTGTGATTAACCAACCTACAATTACATCAATTGAAAACTCAATTAGAAAATTTATCTTCAAGACAACTTCAAATTTGAAATCTACTTTCACTATTCAACCATCTTTCACCTTTACTTGAATACTCATTGAAATGGGTATCTCCAAACCCTTGTCAACAAAAATGGAAATAAAAATTAATAACAAGATACAAAAAAATAATTACGAAGGAATTAAATTTAGGTTTCATCTATGTTATGATACTAGGCACATAGAAAGTGAGTTCAAACCATCTAATGAAGGGAACTTAATAGAAAGGGGAAAATATGAATTGCCAACATATTATTTTAACTACCAAAGATGATAATGATGATGGTGTTGTTCTTGTGTATGAGAATTCATGATTGCCTCCCCTCATCAAGGGATGGCCCTAGCATGGATTCTTTCTTACCCTAAAAAATTACTAATGAGTTAGAACACTATAAACTTCTTATTTTAGGGAGGATCCTCCATAAACTAAAAAATATACTACTAAAAAATGTATTTCCTGAAAGACAATAATTAGTGGACTATAGTTAAACAATAATAGAAATCAACAAGAAATGAGAAATCTAAAACTACAACTATGCTCACATATAAAGATGGGTAAGATAAAATCATAGTGACAATAGTTTTTAGAGTGTTTACCATCATAGGTGGTATGAGATATGAAGTTGTCCTTATGCACCCCTATTTTTAGGACATGCACTTTATCAATTTTTATTTTTCCAATTGATTTGATAAGATATGACTCGCTTATACCTAATTCACCAATTAAAAAATAATTAAACTAAAATTTTAATTTATCCATATATATGAATTATATTAATTATTATATATGTAATATTCCACATAAATACATACATTCGATAAGCTATATGAAAAAATAATAATAAGATTAAGGATGAATTTCTATGCATATATAATCTTCTCAAGTTTTATATCTTGATAGAAGTGGATAAATTATATATTTAGAAATTAAATAAGATTGAGGAATGTTGTTTTAGTTTAGTTTTCAAGCATTTTAAATAGATTAATGTTATTATAATGTTTCATATGATAAGAATATACAAAATAGAGATAGATTAGTGGTCAATATATAAAACATCTATGGGTTATGTCAAATGTGTATGATCAATAAGGATACATGCTATAAAGTGTACATGGATTTAATATTTTGATTTTTTTTTTAAATCATCTAGTTAGGCTTATATTTTTAAGCATAATGTTGGACATCTCATTTGGTTTTTAATTTCAAACTGCAATCTTATTGACTTTATGTATTTTGCAATAAAAAATTATAAAAACACTATTGAAGTGAGTTTATTATGTCAAGTGGCATCTATAGTGGCAGCACAAGATCTAATGTACATTTTAATCCCCCATGTTTTAAGTTGATGTCCACACTAGCAATAGAAATGTAAGAAACACAACATTTGTGAATTTGTTTTTTAATGTGAGAATATGAAGAGTTTATAGCTATGTGTTGACAATATACAAAATATTTGTCAATTTATTTTTTAATGTGAGAATATGAAGAGTTTGTAGCCCTTTCTAAATGCATTGACAATATTATTCATGATCTAATTTATCATTCTTCCATTGCATCTAGTTTGGCTTCTATTGAATTCTCATCAAAGGAGTGAAGTTCCTCGTAATCTATTGATATGGATAATTGTAGAGGATGGGGTTATTTTGTATATAGTGTTGTTTCTTGTAATTGATTTTCCTATGACTTCTCTATATGCTTAATTATAAATTTATTGTAAAAAATTAGAATAACTCGTATGTGGAGTGCCTATGGTTTGTAATTCCAAGTATAAATAGAGTGATTAATGCACATCCAATTCATGATTTTTGATCATTTATGCATTTTCTATGTCTAATAACTAGTATTTTGCAAATGGTACTAAGTTGTGTCACTTGGATGTAGATGATTTTGTTATCTTTACTTGCACTTCATATTTTGAGGAAAATGTGAGTTTATTAAACAAATGTGGACTTTGAAACCTATTGTCCCTAATGTTCTAATTAAGTCAATCAAGAATGGGCTCGAACCCAAAATTAAAAGAGACAAATGAAGGAGAGGAACTCAGAAGTTGTGAGACCACCAAACATAGGAAAAGGAAAACCTTCATTGAAATTTTTTGACTAGAGAAATCAACCGATGGGTCTCAACCCCACTAAAAGGATCAAATAAGAATAACATAGGGGTTTAGGAACTATCCCTATTGTTAAAGGTCAATCTAAGAGTTTGAATTTTTTTCTTTTTTCCTTTTTCTTGTTATCTCCTCTGTCACGTGGCCCCATGTAAAGAATTAATTTATTTTCAATGTTTAATCATGAAGAATATTGGCTAATTCTTCGACACAAGAACTTCAAGTGTCAATATGGATGAATAGGCACAACAAATTTGACAATGAGTGCAACTCTCTCTCTCTCTCTCTCTCTCTCTCTCTCTCACACACACACACACACACACACACACACATACACATGTTAATCCTAACCGGTTACTAAGAAGGGTGGGAGGTGAATCAGTAAACGCAATTTATATTCAAATTAAACCTTATATATATATTCTTTCAATATTAATAGAATATAATCAATCACTCATAAACATAAATAGAAACACACAGGTCAACACAACATATATATGTGGAAACCCTCGGTTAGAAGGAGAAAACCATGGTGGGACAGAACCCACAACTTTACTACTGCAGTAATAAAGGTGCCCTATGAAGAGCTTACAAAGCACTTGTAAGAGTGCTACCAGGTAAAGGGATTTGATAGAAGACCTATTAAGATCTTGACCCTGTTAAGAGTCACCTTGCAAAAGGAATTTCAACACTAATTAAGATGCTACTCGATTAAGGGATTTATACAATGAACATGTTAGGGTTCACCCTGATAGAGGGGTTTGAATATGCTAATTAATAACATAAAAGCAATGATCTGTAATGACACTTTCTGTATGATTAGATCATACCTGATACCCTTTCCACTCTTTTTGGTTGTTGAACCTTTTCTACCTTTCACCTCTTGTGACCGTAGCCTCTCTCAGAAGATAGCTCTCTCCTGCTCTGTATATTCAACAACAACTTTTGTGTATATCATGACATGTATTTATAAGACATTAATCTTATTAGAGAATACTTCTCACAATTCCACCAAGCTATAAACTCACCCATAAATCATGCATGCAAAGAACTTGCAAAATGATCTTGAGTTTACCTTGAAACATCTGAGTAGAAATAAAGCTAACTCCAATTCTAACTGTGAATGCTTCATATAATCCAGTTTTAACTGAAACAGCTCCGCATAATCTAGTGTGGATTATCATGCAGTCGACCGGTATCAATCTTATACCCGATTGTTCATACATCCCCTATATGTTTATAAGACCGGTTGTAGACATTCTGTTTGGTCGACCAGTACTTATACTATGTTTGGTCTACCGCTTTATATTAGGGAGTACATGAGTAGTCTACTGGTTTACCGATGGGATTGATGTTTTACTTAAACGTATCCAATGACAACTTAAATATGCCAACAACACACACTATCAATTATTTTTTGTTATATCAAGCATTATTTTAGTCTTTACATTTCTATGATTTCTTTTAGAAAATATATTTCCAAATAATCGTATTATGCTAGGTCTAAGTTCTGCAACCTTTTTCATAAAGAAGTGATTTTGAAATGACAAATTATAGTGGACTTATTATTAAAAAACAAAATAACTTATCCAATATTATTATTTCAAGTCCATTTATCTATATCTATAACCTTCTGGAAGAATAAGTCCAAACATTGTTTTGACATTACAAACTATTTAATTTAAACCATTTATCATTGATGATATAAAATATAAGATTGACAATTTAGTTAATGTTGAATTGAGATTTGGGTTATAGTCTGATTATGATGAATTCTACTCCTACCATACATTTAAACAGTTATTCATATGATCACATTAAATTTTCATGTGACATAATATAAATTTTAATTTAAATAATAAAAGTTTAAATTTAATGACTACCAAATGATCTATCTCTATTTATTTAGATAGATTTTTTAAGAACAATAAAAACCCCTTTATCAAAGTCATTGTGATTTGCCACCATAAATTTATAGCTAGGCAAATAGAAAATCTAAAAAAAAATCAACTACAGAGTAACAAAATTGTACTAAAGCCAACCGTGGTATGTTGTGATAGTTAAGTTGTTGTGTTGTTGTTCTTGCTATCAAGGTTCAAATCTCATAGGGGTGAGGTCGCTCATTTGTGACCTCACCAGTTCATAGCTCAAAAAACCTATATTAGAATACTTAGCCATATCAACATAGTAAAAGAGGCTTCACTCCTTTTAAGACGATTAAGCAAAAGCCAAATGAGAAGCAATGTCAAAATGAAAAATTAGATCCTCATCATTTAGAAACTCCTCCAAACTCTTCATATCATCAATAATGAGAAACAACTCCACAAAGGTTTTGTTTCCTACATTTCTACCACCATTATGGACTCAAAACTTCAAGGATTAAAATACACACAGATTTGTATTGCCACTAGAGACGCCTCTCAACCTAACAATAGTATTTGACTTGTAAATGATTATAAAACATAAGATAAAAGACACAATTTCAAGACTAGTTTTAAGTAATATATAATTTTATACAAATCATATCACCACCTTTACATAATTTGACGTCTTGCAACGTAAAAGATGGAGAAATGTCCACATGGCTTGCTCAAAAACTGCATGCAATCAATTATATCCACACGGCTTCCATGCAAACCTGTCGCAGCCGGCACACAACTCAACATTCCTTCCCTCTTTATTACCATCTCTAATACTTGTTTAGTAGGGCAAATCAGCAAAGGGAAAGGAAATATGTGAGTAGACTGACAATGGCGTTAATTAGTTGTATTCTCTCACAACCGCTTCAGACGAGGAAGAAGAAGAAGACGCCATGAGTGATCTTTCGAAATGCTCTGAGATTTTTCTGCAGAGAAAAATCCGTGAGCTGGAAGCAGAGCAGGCGCATCTGATAAAGGAAGCATTGAGGGTGGTGAAGGGGGATCATCCCCAACATGATGATACTGGGAAACTGGGATCAAATGCTTCAGAGCATTTCATCAGCAGATATTATGTTAATATACTTCAGTCAATGGGCCGTGCGGTTTGCATATTCAAGCTCTCTGGAGAAATTGCTTACTGGTACGCATTTCTTCCAACACATTCCTCTATTGGGTTTTCTTGTTTTTATCTTCTGTTGCAATTTTAGTGGTTTTCGCTGTTTGGAAATAATAGAAATACATTGGAAAAGTTGAAGATGAAATGAGGCAATTTTGAAAATCACAAATAAAAGTTATTCTATTGTAAATAAGTTGATTGTACTTTAAAGTCCTTTGATCATACTAGCACATAGATTTTCAACTAACAATCCTTAATAATTTTTCAATATGGTTGGAGAAATCCTAGGCAATAAATATTATACAGATAGATACATCAAAATCAAAGTTCATAAATTTGAATACATGTAGTACTTAGAATTCATACCATGAACCGTTTCATTAACTTTAGCTAATATGAAATCAGAATTCAACAATAACATATCTAGATCAATTTTACTATAGCTTTAGTTACATGTTAGCTTTAATCAGACTTGCAATTTTAATTTTGATAATTTTCATGTAGACAAGAAACTCGAAATACAAGAAAGTATTCAAAAATAGTTTATCTTTTGAATCTTGGTTTTGAAATCTTGACACAAACTAGAAATACAAGAAAGTATTCAAAAATAGTTTATCTTTTGAATTTGGTTTTGAAATCTTGACACAAACTACAGATGAACTTAGACATATTCCCAGTATATGGTATCCCATGGATGTTTCCTACACTTTTGTGTGTGTTTCACTCTATAAATATTTGAAATTCTTAGAACTCTGACTTAGTTGATTTTCTTCTTTAAAATCTTTAGAACTTGATTTCTTTAGCAATCTATCCATTTCCATTTTAGATTCCCTAGCTCATGTAAATATTTTCATTAGGAAAAATATCAAAGTTAATATGGCTTTAGTTTCCTCAATTCTCAATTAGATGTTGAGTATTCAAATTCTATGGTAGCAAGTACAATTAACAATGACTTATGCAAAGTAGTAGAATAATACTACTACATTGCATATAAATTATGCAAGGAATTGACAAGTATACTTGACTAAGATTAGTAGTAAAATGAGCATGCACATTTTAACGAACACAGTGACATCCCCAATTAGCATCATATCATCATAAAAGGGGCAACCATTATTTGCTAAGGTGGTATTATACCCTTTTAACAAATCTAGTATGAAGTAGTGATTTGTAGGTAGTTAGTACTAAGCATCCATCTTGTCATGCACATTTTAAGCATCTATTATTATGATGTCTTATGTACAAAATGTGTTGTGACATGTGAAGTACTTTAGCAATCAAATCCAAAACAATCAATTTAGCATAAATAATGTAGCTGTAAAACCGTAATATAATTGATGATTGTTGCACTTATATTACTGACTATATCAAGTATTATTTGCATTTGCAACCAAGATTATACTCAAATATTTGTAATAGCTAGGAACATATCAAATATCTATTATAAGATAATGTTTCCCCTTTGTTTTTTAGTTATGGGCATTTTCTTTTTTGAAAAAAAATGTAAATATAATTGATTAACTAGTAAAATTGTGTCTATTATTCTAAGTAACATTTTATTCTACGATGTATCTTATATTTACCTATAAAATTATTTTGTATTGTTAGTCTAAAAAAAAGTCAAGAAATCTAGTAATGATAGTTACTATTACACAATCTTGTACAAAAAAAATCTTCCAAAAGTTGTGGATTTTGGAAATTTGATTTCTTTAGTCAGTGTTGATTAAGTGAACAAGAATAAAAATGAGATATGTTACAAATTTTAAGTATTTCATGTAGTGCTTTTGTTGGATCATGCAAGTCAACTTTCAACACTTGTTTGAGTAGCACCAGTGCAAGTCTAATGTTCTACACATGTATATCAATAAATTATAACATCTCAAATATCCACTTATATGCACAAATAAATTGATTTTGTAAATGTACAACTAAATTAAAGATATTGTAGTTATGTTGGAAGAACATCTTGCAAAAACACACAACTATTTATAAATAGTAAAGTAAAAGGTTTGATTAGTAACATTTCATAATTTTCTTCAAAGAAAAAGGAAAAAATTGAATTGTGTAATGATTGTTACAAGAACAAGCCAATAGGAAAATAAATAAATACTTCTGTTTAAATTACTAAAATGTTTATAATGAATATAAGGTATAGAAATGCAAAGAATTTTTTTAAATTTAGTAACATGATTGATCAACTAAAAAATAAATTGCATCCAATGGACACAGAAGTATTCCAACCAGCCTATGGTAGGAACTAATAAATAATTCACATTAGATTTATTATACTCTTCATGTTTAGTTAAAATGAGTGATGAGGAGGATGTAATAAATAGGTTGTGGGATGGATAAGGTAAGGTGTTTTGGTTGGAAAATAAGTTTGAAATAAATTATTGGGGAGATGATTTCCCATTATGATCTTTCATCATAAAAATGACATGTTGCACTAACAAATATTATTGAGAAATTGGAAAGATTAAAGTTAGTGGTCATAGGGAAACCAAGGAAAGGCTTTTAATTTTTAAATTGGTGGTTGACAATGGCTCCCAAACATGGCTGATTTTCCTTCATTTTATGTTAAGTATTGCAGGGTCGTAAATTGAATTCCTATGCAATTTCATTCTTACCTAGGCCCTAATTTAGCATGTGTGGCCTCTTGCATCCTATTGTGTTCACCCTAGCTCAATTCTGCATATAATCTCTCCAATTAGGACCTCTAGTCCTAATTTGGGATCACATTAGATGGAGTGGGCCAACCTGGTTGCCCCATTTCTTGATGTTTGGCCCCAAATTGAAACCAAAAAATGTTTATAATGTTTTAGCAAGAATTTAAAACTTGTGTCAGCATCCTTCAAGTTTAACACCCCAAAATGATTAGGAGAGGTATGAAAGCAAGCTACCCTCCCCCATTTTGACATCTACAAGAAAGAAACTCAATTCAATTGAATCTGTCAACTACAATTTTGCATCTCAAGTCGTCAAGAGAAAATTTTCAGCATTCAAGGCATTTTGTCCCACCACATTCTTCATTGTGACAAGCTTCAACAACCTTCATGCAAGAATGTCTTTGATGATTTCCTTTTAGGTTTTTGTGGAGTCATGTTATTGCATCCATTTGTGATTGCATTCAAAGAGCATTACATCATCAATGTATAAAACATTCAAAATCTCAAATTTAACTTTTCAAGTATATTTCATTTCAATTTCAATGTTAATTCCCAAATTGGGGTTTGACTTAGGTAACCCCCTTTCTACACAACCCTTTCCCTCTTTTTTGTGTGTAGGTACAAGTTGCAGATGCACACTATTCAAATGAGGAGGAGAGATAGAGTCTACAAGTTGTTGGATCATAAATTATCAGGAGTGATTTTAGGGAGTAGGTTGATTTGGTCACCCTAGTCCCTATACTTCAAATTGAAATTTAGATTATAAATTGGCTATAGTTTGTGTTTACCTTATTTTCTTCTTGAATTTGTCTATCAGTTCCCAGTTACCTTGTACATGCATAAAACCATTGTCATTTCACCTTATTTATCCCTATAACTTTAATTTTTAAATTATAATTATAGAGTCATAGTCCCACCACATCAAAGTATTATTGAATAATCTTTCCTCTTGAGCCATCTCAAGCCTAGTGGATCATATCCTTCCAATATAAGTGGAAATAGGCCTAAGCTTCATAGTTTTTCTATACAATCTAGTAAACCCTATTTTCCCACCTTATATTTGGCACCCTAGTTGTCTCATGCTTAGAAGTTTCAGGCAGAACAACTTGGAGTCTCCTCTTGATCTGTCTATAACACTTTATGTGCATCTACCACCATTTCCTCTACACATATAAGAAGGAAAAATGTTGGAGTGAAAGGGGTTTTCCAAGGTTAAACTCTAATTTTGGAATCAATCATGACATTGGAGTAAATTGAAATGTAATTGAAGGCATGTTGATATTTATCAGAGGTTAGATCAGAGAATTAAGATGTCTTATACATTGTTAACGTAATGCTCTTCGAATGTAATCATAAATATTAATGCAATTTAACATGATTCCATAAGACTTACAAAGGAAAATCATGAACACATGCTTGCATGACGGATGTTGAAGCTTTCCATAATGCTAGTTTGAAAGAAGGCCTTGAATGCTTGAATACTTTCTCTTGAGGACTTAAGATGTGAAATTTTAGTTGAGATATTGAGTTGACTTGAGTGTATATCAAAATGAGAGAGGATAAATTTCTTGTATACCCTTCTTAAGTGTTTCAAGGTGAAAATTTCAAAGAAAATCGATGTGGGTGTAAAAATCCTTCTTAAACAAGCTAACTATTGCACAGTTCAAATTTGAGGTAGAATTGGTGCGAGCGAGATGACCAGGTCAGATAGTTGTCTCCAATTTGGGCCTAAATATAAAGTAGAGGTCCAAAATTACAAGGACTGGTTAATTTGAATGGAAAATTGAGTTGTGACATTAAGATAAAATATGGAAGGCTGCACATGGTGACATAGGGCCTATGTAGGCAAGTGGTGATTGAGGAGATGAAATAATTTAAAGGCATACCTATAATTAAGGGCCCACATAATATTTTGTTTAAATTGAATTAGGACAGGATTCATATTTGAACTAATTATTAATTAAATGCATAATGAAGTCTTATAATGCATAATAAAATGAAACACACTAAAATGAGTGCTAGGAGAGTGAAATTGGAAACCCTAGAAAAGGTGTACAATTTATGATGCTACATTTAGCCCCTATTTTAGTGGGAGTATGAATCTACACATGTATTCATGGTAAATTTGGAGAGAGAGAGAGAGAGAGAGAGAGATCACTAAGTTTGATGGAACAATCCCCCAACCCTTAGGATCTTTACTCATACAACCACAAAAGGGAACACACAAAAAACACAAACAAAATACTTACTAAGGCTCCAAGTCCACTAGTTGAAGAGACCTTGATAATCAAAACATGTCTCAACCACTAATATCATTCTTAAAATGTTATTGTGAGATCACAAGTGATCACATGGAAATAGAAAGATCATACACCAAATATAAGATGAGACACGATGAGCCAACCAACTAGAAAGATGTGTTATGTTATGAGATCATAGAGGAAAGAGAAAGGAAACTATGGATTCCATGGGCTAGCTAGATGATCCATGTGAAAAGAGGAGGAAGAGTAGAAAGAAAGTTGTATTATGCTAGTCATCTCATCCTAAAAGAGAGTTTGGTGCAAAGAGAATTGATGGTCTAGCTAGTTTCCTTTCTAGTCAACTCATCTTGAAAATCCACACAAATGATATGTTAAATGGTCTAGCAAGTTGTGTCATGATATTTCAACCAATCACAAGAAAAACCAAGGAAAGAATTGTATCCAAGGAAATATGCTAAAAATGGTGTTAAGGAGAGTCATATGGCCTTAGCAAGTTGTATTATGATAGTATACTCAATCTAAGATATTATGAATAAATAAAACCAAAATATTTGAAACAAGAAGGCTACATATGCCTTCCATTAAGATGGAAAGATAAGACTATGTTGACATTTTAAGGAAAAGAAGAACAAGAAACACCAAGTAGATATCGTTTAAGAAACAATGTACATACAATCAGAGCCAAAGAGGGAAAATTTCTTTTCAAAAAAGGAAGAGAAGTTGTAAAGATATATCTTGTAACAAGTGTAAAGGGGGTCATTTTGAGGGATGCAAAAGAGGAGGGAGAGATCTTTTCTCAAATACATCTACCTCCAAGAGGAGATATTGAACAAAAATAAAATCAATAGTCAAAAAGAGGGGAAGGAGGACAAGAATTCACACCTCTCCCCATTGATAGTAAAAGGGATTCTTAAGGAAGGATAACACATATTGAGCTCCGAAGGGATTTTTTTATGTTATGCATACATTGTCAAGAAAGGAAGAGGTTGTGGGCAAGGTTTCACACCTCTTGTAAAAGAGAGAATCCTTAAGCAAGATGATCTATTTCATGTAAGAAAGGACATCACATGACATAAAAATACCAATTATCCAAAGGAAAGTAGATTGTTAGAAAGGATAGGATTTTGAAACACTAACCCCCCCCCCCCCAAGTGTGGAGACGAGGATAACAAACACTATTATGTTTCTCACAAAGTATGATTGTACTTGAAATTGTACCACCATAAATGAAAATGAGCCCCCAAGGGAGAGTATTGTAATGTGACATGAGGAACAACATAATAGGAACCTAAATTTTATTTGAAATAATTAGGCTTTAGATACCAATCATTGTTACATGTTACGTAAATGATATTATTATCAATGAGTAGTTGAATTTTTATAATTAAAAGATTGACATTCATTAGTAGAGTGGTTGTGATATTGATCATACATACAAAAAGGAATTTTTTTAAAGATCTTGTTTATGTTTCTTTTGTTTGGTTTGGGTAATTAACTTGGCATGAAGAAGGTCAGACAAGATGCTATATTTTTCAAACTAATGCATACAATACATAGGTGTTGTAGACAATAAGGGAGGAGATGACAACAAAGGAGGACATTGGAAACTTAAGCATTCCATAGGTAAGTGTGATGTAGGTATGAGTCTCAATTATTTGTCACATACATATTAAACCATGTTTAAGATTTGAAATATGAGGAGGAGAGGGTCTAACAAGTGATACACTAGGCCCTTTCAAGGATCCAATGTTAAATTTAAGAGCTTTTTATTCTCCTACAGATTTTGGTGTTAAGTCTAATGACCCCAATCATCTTCTAGATTGTTTTCTTGATGGGTAGGAGATGGTGTATTGACTTGTATTCATGAAGGAATATCTACTAATTTTTGAATTGTAAGCAACTTTGTAATTTATGACCAGCTTCAATGGTATACATTATATTGCTATAGAAGAACTTTATGGTGTGATGAAGAGTTGAAGGGATGATGTGCATAACATTCAACCAAGGTCTCCCTTGATGAAGAGTAAAAGTAATGTTATTGAGCATGACATGGATAGGTGTAGGTAAAGTAATAGGGCTTATACCTATAGGTAAAGTGATTGTACCTAAGGATTCTCTAGCAATGTTTTCAAAGCCATGAATAGAGACAAGATTAGGTTGGATAAGCTTGGGATCTACATTGATTTTGTGTAACAAGTTAATACTAAAAATTTTAAGATTGGATCCATTATCAATTAAGGTTCTTCTAATAGCACTATCATTAATACATACCATAAGCATAAGAGGATTGTATTGAATTTTAACTTATAAAGAAGGCAACTCATCTTGGGAGAATACAATGTCAATTTTAGTTGTATTCATATATTCCAACAAGGTTTTCACATCATTATGTCCCAGAGGAGGAGGAACAACAGTCTTTCATAAATAATCTTGAAGCATAGTACAATATATGGGTGAAAGTTGAATCAAGTCCCAAAGGGACATCTTAGCAAGAGTAATACAAAGTTGTTCAATAAGATTATACTCCTTACATAATAGTTATGAAGAATTGGGGAGATGAAGAAAAGGTTGAGAAGGGGGAATAAAATTTGAATATTTCTCAATGTTTTGAGTAGTATATGTGTGATCTACTGCATGGTAATCAGGTTTTTGAGCACCTTTTACAACAATTTTTGGTTTTATTTGAGGTTGAGGAGCATCTCGACAAAGGTGGACAATAATCTTGGGCTTCTCACTACCCATAAATGGACAAGATCAACTTGATTAGGTTCTTTTTTCTCAAATGTTTCATTTGTTTAATGGAGAGCATCAAGTATATTATCCTCTTTCTCCAAAGTATCTTCATGACTAGGAAAAACTTTAGGAAAAGGACAAAATATAACTCATTAATGCTTCATATCTAGATGGAAGATAATTTAAATGAATAGAAGGAAAAGTGTCACTAAGGGAATTTACAACCATATCAATATCCTCTACTACAATATCATCCCTTTTCACCAAGGTGCCCTCACAAGGGAGGTACATATCAAGAGAACAATCAACACCATCCTCCAATGTTTTGTCCCAAAGAGGGAGTTCATTGAGATAAGTGTTATATTCTTACACCAATATGTCATCATGGATAGGAGGGTCCTTATGAGAGTGAACCAAAATCAATCTATAATAATGAAAACATGTGTTAAAGGTATGAAACTATATGTAATTTCTATGTATTTTTTGACCAATGCAAGTGCATAAAAATTAATGAAGGATCTATATTTGCATGAAATGGAACAACACAAATGAAATTATTTATAATTAGATACATAAAATTTATATCTAAACATCCAAATTAGAATTATGTGGTAGGGAGTTGGGTTCACCTAAATGTAAGGTAGGAAAATAGATTTTGCTAGCTTGTATGGACAAAATAGGAAGCTAGATCTATTTCCAATCTACATTGGAAAGAGAATGATTCACTTGTCTCAAGATCCTTCAAAACAAGGTAAATTCAGTGTTCCTTCATCATGAGTGGAACATGATTATGAAATTATGGAATGAGAATGCAAGATCTAGGGTGAAATATAGTGAAAAGATGGCTTTTGGTATCATAGAGAAATAGAAAAATAACAAACAGATTCAAATAGAAGATCTTGGAATTAAAGACTATAACAAACATGAAATCAAAATATTAGGAAAAATGAAGGGGACTGGTTCGACCTAGTCAGGCTACTCCTAAGACTGGGGCACCTTGGTTGGCCCACTCCTGGGACTTGGGCACCCTTCTTGGCCCATTCTTCACAATTTCAAATGAAATAATTTGTATATTGTAGCTCTCCTCTTGATAGATATGTGTAACTCCTATGAATTTTCTACCTTTTCCTACATATATGAAAGGGGTATGCCTAGGTCAAACCCCAATTTTGGAATTAACTATGAAATTGAAGTAAATGGAAATGTAATTGAATCCATGTGATATGTAGAAGAGGCTAGACCTAAGAATTAAGATGTATTGTACATTTTTTATGTAATTCTCTTTGAATGTAATCACAAATATAAGGTGGGTAAATAGGGTTCACTTTGTTGTATGGTAAACTAGGAAGCTTAGGCCTATTTTCACTTACATTGGAAGGAAGATGATCCACTAGGCTCAAGATGGCTCAAGCACTAAGTGGATTATGTGATCCTTTGTTGTGGGGTAACTATGAATCTTTAATTATGATTAAAAAAGGCAATATCTAGGGCTAAATAGTGTGAAAATGTGGTTTTATGTATGTACAAGGTGACTAGGAATTGATAGAAAATTTGAGAAGAATATTTTCTAAACACATTCTATAACTGAACTTTAGTTTTAATTTTAGGCTAAAGTAGACAAACTAGGGTACCTGAGTTGGCCTACTCCCTGGACTGGGCCCACTCCTAATAGTTTCCTATCCTATCATTTATAAATTGTAGCTCTCCTTCTGATATGATTGTAACTTTTTATGTGCATTTGTCACCTATACTTGCACATAGAATAGAGGGAAAGGTTGTGTAGTAAAAGGTTTTCCTAAGTCAAACCCTGGTTTGAATTAACCTTAAAACTAAAAATAAATATATTTGAAAGGCTAGATCTAAGAATTTGAATGTCTTATACCTTGATAATAAATTATATTTGAATTTAATCACAAGTGTTGATGCAAGAACATGACTCCACAAAAACCTAAAAGGAAATCATCAAATATATGTTTGCATAAAGGTTGTTGAAGCTTTCCATAATGAAGAATATGGTGGGGCAAAATGCATTGAATGCTGAAAAACTTCTCTTGAGTACTTGAGATGCAAAATTGTGTTTCAGAGATTCAATTGACTTGAGTTACTTTCTTGTGGATGTCAAAGTGAGGGTGAGTATCTTGTTTTTATGTCTCTCCCAACCATTTCAAGCTATTAAACTCAAAGGATGTCAACACAAGTTTAAAATGCCTACTAAAATATTATAATCATTGTGTGATTTAAATTTAGAGCCAAACATTGGGGACTGGAGAAACTGGGTTGACTCACTCTGAGGAGCGGGGATGCTCCCTCCAATGTGGTTCCAAAGGTCCTAATTAGAAGGAAAATATTAGAATTGTGTGCAAAATTGGACTTGGGTGAATATAACTAGATGCATGAGGCTATACATTCTAAAATAGGGCATGGGTAAGCAAGGAATTACATAGTGATGCAATTTACGATGCTACAAGTTCATTTTAAAATTATTTGAAAATAAAGTAGCTTAGTTTTTCTAACTAATGCTATTTTTTATATATGAACGTAAGTGACCTACGTTAAATTAATAATTCTTTGATTATCTTGGAATCAAACCCAAGCATATTACAAATGGATGATTAGGGACCTTTATGGTGCACTAATATGACAACACGTGATTTGTTCTTTTTTTGTGATGTAAGAGATACATCTCATCTTATTACGATTACACTAACAACTTCAAAATTACACTTACTAATTTTTAACAATTAAAATATTACACATTAATTTAACTATTGAAAGTACATTCTCCTAAAGAGAAATATAGAAATGATAAAAATGTTAATCCCAAAACAACATGATATCGGTTAGCTTTGTAATTAAGTAGTGGTAAAATTATTTCCACAAGAACGTAATCAATCTACGACTGCATGGTCAAGAATCTAGGTGGAAAAGAATTAGGAAGGTGAAGGGACGTGGAAGCTTAGGTGAAATTTTCTTTTTTGGCTAAGGTAGGACTATCACATAATGGTAAATTAAATTAGGTGCAATTTTATGACACTACACAACCTATGGGAACACACTTTCGATAGCAGGAAAAAATCTCTCTAACATTTTCATTTGCAACTAAAGAATGACTCACTGTAAATATGTGCAACACTAATGGGCCCCAATTTTACCAAAAGCTTCCAACAATGGTAGTTATGAATTTCATCTACAAGTAGAAAATAACACCTACAATAAATAATTTTCAATGACCTTGGCCACGGCCAACCACAATGGCATCCCTCAAATGATTGAAATGGAAAATTCATAAATGGAAATGTAGAGTCAAAATGGAAAATATGTAAATAGAATTGTTGGATTGAGAGTGACAAGAAATGTTGGGTTAAGATTGAGCCTACCCACTTTAATTCTTAGTTTGTGTTGGTTAAGACAGCTCGACGAGTGGTGTGCTAACCCATTTAAAACCAATAGAAGACATTGTTGCGTTAGGAAACAATGACAACATTTGGATACCTTGCAGAACATTTCATTTCTATGATGATTGCCAAATTTTTTCATGAGATATCTTTATTTAGTATATTGAGAGAGAATTCAAAACTCATCTGTAATGATCTTGATTCAAATAAATAATTTCTTAAAGACATTGATGGGCCTGAAAGCGTGAACTCTTAGTTCCAGGAGAAACATGGCCGCAAAAACTTGAAGACTTCCTTTATGAGGCTCTCTATGTATTGGATGAATATCTCAACTTCACCCTTCCAATTATATTTCCTACTACGTATTAGCCCACAAGATTCAAATGTTGAAGGAGAAAATTAGCAACATCCATAAAATTTCAAAGTATCTAAAATATCTCACAGACATAGATGTAATGTCACTTTCCTTGTTACCGGGTGAAAATTTGTTATTGAATAGAGAAAAAGAAAATGCCCTAATTGTGGAAGCTACAATAATGGGAATGGATAAATTTATTGATCTAATTACTTGATGGCTTCTCTCAGATGGATCTCAAAGCATTGTGATATTTCTATTAGGATTCAATTGTATAGTTTATGAGTCAAACTCATCAACCCATGTTTCATGAGTAATGGTTCACAAGAACCCATCTTTGATGAGAATGAATGGAACACATGGTACTCATTTCATCTAGGTGATGCTCACAAAGGTGAAGCACCCAAAATTCCCAAGAGGTCACCCATCCCAGTATCACTTTAGTTCAAGCATGCTTAACCATAGAGTTTCCTCCAAGGTTAAGCCCACCTTTCTTTCCACCCCATTTGCAAAACCTTATGAAAGTGTTGTACCTTATGAGCCTTCATTATAAAGCCCCTTAAAATCATCAAGCAGTCAAATTGTGATATTTCTATTAGGATTTAATAGTGTAGTTTTTTAGTCAAACTCAACAACCTATGTTTCATGGGTAGTGGTTCGCAAGAAGTCATCTCCCACAAGAATGAATGGAACACTTAGAAGTCATTTCATCTAGGTGATTCTCATAAAGGTGAAGCATCGAGATTTCCCAGGAGGTCACCCATCCCAATACTACTCTAGCTCAAGTGTGCTTAACCAAAGAGTTTCCTCCAAGGTTAAGCTCACTTTTCTTGCAACTCCATTTGCAAATTCTTTAGCAAGTGGTATTCCTTATGAACCATTCATTTTAAATCCCCTTAAGATCATCAATTGATAAGTAGGAGATAGTTTCCACATCAAGTCAAATTATGATATTGCTATCAAGATTTAGTTGTGTATTTGTTGAGTCAAACTCATTGACCCATATTTCATGAGTAGTGGTTCAGCGGTACTCATCTCTCATGAGAATGAATGGAACACTTAGCACTCATTGGATTTAGGTGATGCTCACAAAGGTGAAGCACCTAGAGGGATAGAAAAAATGTTATGGCTAGTGAAATCATAATTGTAGCAGAGATGGGAGGGCTAGAAAGAATGCTTCTCCTTCAACATGTCTTTAATAGCCAAAGGATCAACAAATATTTTGATCATTTCATTTGGGTTATAGTATCTCTTGATCATTCTTTGGATTAAGATGGACTTGATGGAATCACTGAGCTACAAAGCATGTTTCATGTAGTGGCTAGCGATCTTTTTGCAGAGAATAAGCTACTAAATTATAGCCCTAAAAAATGTCTTACTAGTGTTTACTCCTTCACGACAATAATTGCATGTCATTCTTTGAATTGGTAAGATCTCTATTATTGTTTCCTTACTTGTATTCAATCCACATTCAATGGGATAATATTTGTGTACATTTCTAAAGATTGCAAAAGGTTGCATTAGATGGGATTGGGTTATTTTGTTCTTTAAAGAAAAGGTTTGTAGACTTCATTAGATTTTTTTAGAGTTTCCTTTTCCCATGTCTTATCTATGGAACTATAGAAATAAATAACTTGCTTCAGAGAAAAAGTGAAAAAAAATGAATTGTGTAATAATTGTTACTAGGAGAAGTCAATAGGAAAAATAATAAATAATTTTGTTTAAATTACTAAAATGTGTATAAATAATTAAAACTATAAAAAATACATATTTTTTTTTAGTTTAGTAACATGATTGGGTAACCAAAAAAATAAATTGCATCCAATGGATACATAAGTATTCTTGCTTGTGGTAGGAACTAATAATATGATCATATCATTATATTTTTATTTTATATTAGTCCTTATCTTTATCCTTGAGAAAAAATGGTGCAGGGACACTTTCAATGCCCCATAATTAAGATTATTATTTCTAATATATTATAATAGTACTATTTTACTTATAATAAAAATAAATGTAAAATTAAAAAATATATAAAAAAATCATGCATTTAAGTGTTACAAAAATGTCAAATTAAATGCTCCTAGTCTTTATTGACACACATTTTTGCATCTATGTGTGAGTATAAAATGCCTTAAGCATAAGTAGCATATTCTTAACATATTTTACCTCCATTATTGCTCTCCTTTTCTATCTCCATTTTGTTTGGCACGTGGGTTCCCTTAAGATTGAACTATAATTCTTTTAAATTAAGATTTCTAACTCATTTTTTCCATAGACAAGTATCCACATTGACTCAGTCATGAGGACTTACCCCCATTTTACAAAATACACTGCTTACAACCACTTGCAAATCAAGAACTATCTCAGTGTATAGATTGGTGTATTAATTATTCTCTAGTATTCACTATCAATAAAAGTGTAAAGGAAAATAAAACATTCCCTAACTAAAAGTGTTCTCTAAACTTATCAATTAATGCAAGTTCAATAAATTTATATGGATTGATCTAGACTATGGATCAAGGCATAGGTATTAAGAACTTGGAAGAAATTAAATGCTAAATCATGGAAGTTAATGTGAATAGGGTTAATGATGATTATTTTTAAGAAATATGAATGATGAATGTGTCTATCAATACATTGAAAACTAGATGTTTCAAAAAAAAAGAAAGATCTTTATTTATGGTTTGCCAAATAATCTACACAATCTTTTGTTTCTATTTGGGTTGAATGCATACATATAGATTATTTTTGCATTTGTAGATTTGTATTATGAAACACAAATCTAATCTACTAGATGTATAATTATATAGCTTGACTTATCAAACATCTTCGTGTGTACTCTACTATCTAGATTGTGAGTGTTTTTGAATTCCTTTGAATGACTACTAGATTGCTAAGTGACAAGGTCTCCTTCATCAACCTTGGGAAAATGTTTGGCTTTATGTTCATGTGTTTACAATTGAAAAAAATATATATATATAGTCATACAAATGCTTCTAAGATTATTGTCTAAATATAGATTCATTTTGTGTACTCCAATATAAGTGTTCCTAACTCACTCCTTAAATGTCATAATATTTCCTTATGTTCTATGTCATTAAATAAATGCAATACAATGCATTTTAAGTGTAATTGAAAGGAATATGGTGAAAGTTGGCCAACTTTGTAACTTTAATTTTAAAATTGTAGGGGTCAAATCTATGGTTGTAGGATCAATTTTGCTCTCATGGAAGTGATTGGGAAATAGGAAATGGTAAAATCCATGTATGAAGAATGAAAGCATGGGGATAGATACATGGATGAGTATAATAAATGTATTATATATATGGTTATATTAAAATTTATGTGTAGAAGGTGGGGATAACTATGTGCCTAGATGTGTAAATGGATGAGAAAAGGTGTGGGGGAACAAGCACATTGCACAAGGTTTCTCTATTTGTTGATGTGTAAAATATTAAGTCATTATCTGAAAATGACTACAAAACTAAATGGGACATGAGTATGCAAATTTCACCATTACATTTCCCCTCAACTTTAAGGTGCATGTGAATGGACTACAATGATCATGTATTGGAAGTGTGTGACATTAAAAAATATGTATACAATGTAAACATTTAGGTATAAAAGGATACTATAGATCCATATAAAGTAATGGGCCCTACTTAATGTCATGTAAATCCATCTTCTAGCATGTATCCTTAATGGTAACCTATTAAAAATAGACGTAAAGTGTTTAGTGTAGCTTATGTCATACTAAGATAAAAGTATAAAGTTGTGTTACATTTTCAACCAACTTATTACCACAAGTAAATTAAAGCATTTTTACCCAAAATTCAAAATTTTCAAACATATAACCTATCTAGTTTCACTCTAGCTAAGTTATATATGTCCACCAATTTTTCAACTAAAATTGTTCTAATTGTATGCATAGCACCACTTTACCAAAAAAAAATAAAAAATTGAAAAGCCTAACGTTTCAACAAGCCTTGTGTAAATAACATATTTTTAAAATATAAAAATACCTTTTGTAAATCTATGAGTTTAGTTTTTTTTTTAAATATTTTTTTATAGTTTACTTATTATTTAATTTTATTTCTTATCTTACTAAAAGTAAATTATCAACACCATAACTTAAGGTTGGTTATTGTGCCAAGGAAAATAACTAATATTTATTAAAAAATGAAAAAAATATTGTGCACTAGATAAAAGGATCTACAACAAGATGGTATATACATTTTATTTTAGATAAATAGTTAACACAAAAGGTGGGGCCTCAATACACATTTTAATATTTATCTAAAACATCTATTTATCGATATTGGGAAAAAATAAGTCTATGCACTAAAGTTTCAAGTTATAAATACACACAAAAAAAAAGATAAAATTAAATTTACTATATAAAGAGTGTCGGACCATGTAACTATTTTTTAGCATTTTATCAATGACTAAATTAGTGTTAATTTTATGAAAAATATATTCTAGCAATTTTTTATTTTTTATTTTTAAAAATATAAATATAAAATATACTTAAAAATAAACATTTTATTATTTTATATCTTTTCAAAATTTGAAATATATATCACGTTTTAGTATTGATTCAAGTTTTAAAAAATAGATGAGTTTTGGTCATTTTCTTTATAAATGTGTGACGTAGTTTTGTAGTTTTAACCACAAGAAGAATCTAAGACAACTTCAAACAAAAATTGATTGTCATTAATAATGAAAGAGAGGGAGGATAAAGAAGGGTTAAAAAAGTATGCATATATATAAATGTCAATTATTTTCTTGCTTCAATAGTTATACATGACATTGTGTATTGAATGTTAGCATGTGATCTAGTGATGACTTACCTAGCCATGGTGATGAATATTTATGGACAGACGTGTTGAACCATTAATATGATCATTTGATTGGTTATATCTGTAAGAATTTGCAAATAGAAAATATTGAACGAAGGATTTAGAGGTTAAAAAAAAGAACAAGAGAGATGATATGAATGCAATGATTGATATTGAATTGGTCCCATGAATTCACCTTACATGATTACATAATAGGCCTCCTTATATAGGAAAGGTGATAAGAGAGAATGATAAGGATCTGATAAGCTATCACCTATGCTAGGTGTAATCACATGTCCACCAAATGTGGATCATCCTTCATTATGCAATGAAGTATGTGCAATAGGATTAGGATGATAATGTGATATGTGCACTAAAGGTGGATCTCACACCTAAAGTGGAATTTCTCCTACACCATGTGCTTAATTGAGGTGCAAACTCCTAGGTGTCTCAATGACAAACTACTATGCAATGCATGATCCTAAGTAAGATTAAGTTAAGTGTAATTAGGAATATTTAATTACACCAACACCCCCTTAAGTGAAACTTAGAAGAATGCATTTAAACTCACAATGAAAGATGGGTCCCAACTACTAGGCCATGTTAGGTACCCATGTACAATATGCAATGCAATACATGAAATGCAAAAGGCTCTCATAAAGTGGAGAAAGAGAGAAAACCTCATGGGAAAAACCCTCCCCCAAAAAGAGAGAAGAAAACAAGATGCATGGATGGATGGAGTACTCAAGACCCCCCAAGAACTACATACATCATGTAGATACAAAGAATTATCCCCCCATAAGAAGGATAGTTGGAGACATGATATTCCCCAATAATGAAGAAGCTCCAATGTTGATGAAGATTTCCTGCAAATAATAGATAAGCCAATGCTTACAAGAAACATGTCTCCCCTTAGGAAGAAATAGATACATCAAATGATAAAGAAGCCAATCCATGTGCAAATGGAAGGAGGAAGAAGATGAAGGTCTCCATGTCTAAATCTCTAAAGACTAAATATGTATCTTGAATCTCAAAGAATCTATCACCTCATGTGACAAATCGAGTGAAGAAGGAGAAGAATCAAGAGTGTCAATCTCCAAAGAAGGTGAAGAAGTATCTCCAACTATGATGCTATCATCAAAAGAAAGAGAAACCCCCTCATTTATGTCTCCCAAATCTGCATCATGAGAATCAACAAATGCTCAAGAGGCATCCAAGTAGTCATCACATTCTGCAAGATCTGAAAAACTATGATCATCCTACTGAATAGTAAAGCCCATGTTTGAAGAAGCAAGAGGTGGATGAGTAGGAAGCTCAACACTAGTCTCAACAACAAAATGATTCAAGTTTCCAAAGTTCTCCTCATAATTAACCCTTGGAAAAGGGATGTGTACATCATGAATATCATCATCAACAACAACAAAATGTGAAAAAGAATACAAGCATGATGTATGATCAAATCCCATAGCTATGACATCTCTATTCTCCATGTCCCTAATGTAGACATAATCAAGAGTGAACTCAACAATTTTACCTTGTGCCTCATGTGTAATTTGGTAAATAGAAAGGAGATTAGTGGTCAAGGATGGTACACAAAGAACATCATTAAATGTCCCCTCTCCCATAAGAATAGAATCTTTCCCATAAACTCTCATGTATGTGTTGTTACCCATAAAAATATTAGGAGAATTATAAGGCTCAATAGAAGAAAACATATCCATAGAAGATGCCATATGATGTGATGCACCTGAATCAGGAATCCATTTACCTTTCTCAGGGTGTGTGGAAGCCAAGAATGCATGTCCTTTACCTTTATCTTTGGATGATGATGGAGATGTAGAAGCTGCCAAATATGTAGAAGGAGGAGTAGACACTGGTGAGGGAAACTTAAGGTTGTGCTTTTGAATAATGTGAGTGATCTCATCAATCTTCTTTTGAAAACACTTATGCTCATCATGTCCTATATTTTTACAATAAGCACATTTATCCCTCTTTCTTCTAGATGATTCCTCTCTTGAAGAGGACTTGGATTCAGAAGTATTATGTGAAGGAGATTCATTACCTTTGTCATGAGGCTTAGGATCCTTATGTTGTTTCATTTCTTTGCTATTAGAATCCTTTGATGTAGAATCACTTGTAGTCAATGTATGATGTGTGGAAGGCTTCAATTTACTCATGTGTGCCAACTTTGCTTGTTCTCTTATGAGTTGAGCTACAAACTCAACAACATAAGGAAATTTGTATGCACTACCAAGAGCATCCATAGTAGCATAGATTGTAGAAACAAAGATATAATAATCAGGACCTAGCTTGGAAAGAATAGAAAAGATCAATTGTCCATCCCCTTTAACAATGCCATATGTAGAAAGCTCCAATCTAATAGAATTGAACTTAGAGAAAAAGTCTTGAATATTGTCAAAATCACTAGGATATAGACCTATGCACTCATTCTCTAATCTAAATTTTCTCATTCTATCAGGTTTACCAAAGAGTCCTTCCAATATGACCCAAGCATCATGAGGATGTGTGCAAGATGCAATATGAAGTGCAAGTCACGAGAGATGGATGATCTAAGAGAGCCAAGTTTTTTATCCCTTCAATCAAACCATTTTAACCTTTTTGAAACACCTTTTTGAGGTTCTTGATCCTGCCCAAGACTCATTCTAAGCAATCCAATACTCAACAAATGATCACTTAAAGATACTTTCCATTCATGGTAGTTATATGGAGTGAGGATTTTGACCTTTGAATTGTCCATAATACAACCAAATAATGATTGATAATTACTGATAACTCCTTCAATTGATTGATGCAAATCAGAAAATTGAAATCCAAGGATTAACCAAGTGCAAATATAACCCCAAGATCACCTATTTCTAAAAGTGATATATCCACCCCAAATCAATGAAATCTAATTATAGATCTGGAAAGTAGACAAAAATATGTTCTTCCAAAAAAAATTCACCTCAAAATGTTACCGTATGTGCCCAAACGAAGCCCTAGAAGTTGCAGAAATCAGGAACAAGTAGGAATAGTCATGAAAATCTATGATTTCTGAAAACTTTGGCCACCAAATTGCAAAAATAATACCACCACTAGATTCTTCAGAAAATTCTACCCAAAATAAAAAAAATTGCTCGAAAAAAGGAGCAAAAATGAGTAAGATATGGCCCTCTGAAGTTGGACTGCAAAATCAAAAACTCCAATGGTGAAGGCTAAGAAAATCAAATCCTTGTTGATGTTAGCAAAACACTATGTTAAATTTGACGACAATATGGACATCACCAAAATGCCCAATTTGGCCTATTTTGATAGCTAGATGGTTGTCAAATTTAGACTTGGGGTCTGATGATGTGGCAAAAAAAAGCTTGGTTTGCTGACATGGCGGTTGACTAGGCTACTAACGTAGATCTGTATGATGACATCAGCATCATACTTGCTAATTAGGTAATGACATTAGCGATCATGTGGCAAGTACAGATGACATGGTGATGCATTGATGTGTTCGGTGATGTGGCAGTTTCCATGTGTCGACTACTAATAGGGCAGATTGTTGACGTGGTAGAATGCCACATGGTAGGAGGTGGGAGAGTCACATGGGCTGCAGAGGTGTCCCAGTCGGCCCGTGCAGATGCACTGCATGGCTAAGTGGTACAAAGGTGATGCTACGAAGGCACTGCAGTGGTGTAGCTTGGGCTGAGGGTTGCGCGCAGTGGGATTTAATCCCACATTCCTTATGGAGAAGAATGTCAGCAAGTTTATAAATTAAAATGCCCAACAGATAAATAAAACAATTAAGCCCATGGTTGAGCTTGGTCTCAGGCTTTGGCTCGGGCCCCTACTCCTATGTGCTCAGGTTTTGGATCGCTCAAATGATGTCACCTTCTGCGCAATGTAGAATCTGACATTGTGCACTTGATGCTCAGGACTATTCCCTTACCGATAATAAATGAAAGGCATGTACCATGCCCGTAAAAAAAATTTAAATAAAAAAATATATTCTTTTTTTAAAAATTGTACTGCAAAGGTGCAGATCAGGTCGTACGAATCGATTTGCAAAAACAAAATTGCCTTGATTTGGACTTTCACTTAATATGGGTGAATTTATAGTTGATTTTAACTGAAACATCCTCTTGAATGCAATGGTGAGGTCAGATCTTCTCCAAGATGCTTCTACAACACACTGGTCTTCAGATTTGAGATTTGGACCTTCAAAACTTGCACCAAGATCTCTCCAATTAGGCTAATCATAATGCTCCAATAGCTCTGATACCATGTAAGAATTTGCAAATGGAAAAGATTGAACCAATGATCTAGAGGTTAAAGAAAAGAACAAGAGAGATGATATGAATGCAATGATTAATATTGAATTGGTCCCATGAATTCACCTTACATGATTACATAATAGGTCTCCTTATATAGGAAAGGCGATAAGAGAGAATGATAAGGAGGTTATAAGCTATCACCTATGCTAGGTGTAATCACATGTCCACCAAATGTAGATCATCCTCCATTATGCAATGAAGTATGTGCAATAGGATTAGGATGATAATGTGATATGTGCACTAAAGGTGGATCTCACACCTAAAGTGGAATTTCTCCTACACCATGTGCTTAATTGAGGTGCAAACTCCTAGGTGTCTCAATGAAAAACTACTGTGCAATGCATTATCCTAAGTAAGATTAAGTTAAGTGTAATTAAGAATATTTAATTACACCAACAATATCTATTTGATGCAAGTAATTAGAGGAAAAATATATATACAAAATGTTAATTTAAGGCTTGCATTCATACAAATCATGTAAATAAATATATGATAAATGTAATGTACTGATAAAATGAAACATGAAAATAATGAGTGTGGTAAGTACGTGGAATGGAGATTATATAAATAATAATAATTTTTTAGGGCAACATGGGAAAAATGGGTGTGCCCCTTAATGGATAGAAACAGTCATGTTAGCACACTAGACACACAAAAAAAAAAAAAAGAATATGCCCCCAATGTGACCAAATGAGCACATGATGATTCAGGTAAGGCTGTAGGTCCCTCATGATGATAAAGAGCTTGAAACATCACATAACATGGGGTTGATAACTCAAGGGCGATTTTGGTGTCCCATGTGGTAATAATGAACTTGATATGTAGCATGATGGAATTGATAGCATAATGAAGGTTATGGTATCCCTTGTGTATCTCTTAGAACATGGTTAGATAATGTGGGTACACAATGTAAAATGTGATTATTAGAGGCATATCTAAATGATTGTCCCAATATGGGAAAGATAGTGTGATAAGGTGTAATGGGCAAAGATCATAAATATAGTATAGCCACCCAAATTAGAGGTGATTTGGTCTTAATTAGGCTAATATGTGTCATATATGGTGCTTAGAGATATTTAATCATGCCATTAGATAAGCTTGTAACTATAAATGAGAATTTATGTGATTATAAAGGCACTTGAAAAGCTATTTCCCCTTCCTTTAAACCTATAGATGTAGGATAGTGCAATGAATATCATAAGAAAGGTAGTAATAAATGAGTAATTTTCCCCTCCACATGTAGTGGTAAACAATAGTATTATTTCAAATACATGATGTTAGCATGTTCTTTCATCATTTTCTTGTTGAGAGTGGAGAGGCCAAATGGATTAGCTCCAAATTGGGAATTAAAGTGGATAGAACCAACATAATCGATTTAAAAATTTCTTTGTAGTTCCTTTCTGTCATTTGGTTCTCTTGGCTTCGCACAAGGATTAGGCATTATGATTCACTACCTGATTAGAGTAACAACACATTGATTAATAAATGAGATTTAATAATCATTAAAGATCTAAGGTGTTATACAAATTTGTATCGTTGTGGAAATTGGATATCAATTGATAAAGTTAAGGTTTGATATTGGGGGTCTTACATGTGTACAATTAAGGTTAGAATGTATTAAAATATATAAAAGTAAAGTAATGACATTTTCATCTTACAAGAATGGACATGAAGGAATAACTATGCAAGGATGGATTTAGTGTTTCATAGATCTTAATAAACAATAATAATATATTAAAATTTCCATGACAAAGGGTTAAGAGACAAGAGAAATGCTAGAAAAATGGTGATGCAAAAGACACTACTAGTTTCTTTTCCCAAACTTAATCTTGGTAACTCCTTGAAAGACAACTTGAGTCTAATTGGTGTAGAAATATTAATTAGAGATGACATTGATTATTTTATGCAATATGAAGCACTTATATTTGGCATAAAACTTGATAAATCTATTGGTTGTAGAAGATAAAAGTAGAGGTGACTCATTAAGGATGAAAATTGGTACATTTTCAATGGAATGTGTGAATTGGAGAATTTAAAAAGATTTTTAGAATCAACTCTAGCAATGAGCACATCACCTTCTCTTATTGTCATAGAGAAGGTAATTTAGTTACATACATTTTGGGAAACCATGGAATTGATCAATTCCCACTCTTATAGAAATTATCCAAATTATGTCACACAATTCATGAATGGGATTGGAAAAAGATATATTATTCTTTCTAAGCCAAGGGGTGGTTTTTATCCTTTTCACCCCATACCACTTAATGTTTTCATTATCATCACTTATGTGAATTAACTTACATCATTAAAATTTCAACACCATAATATTGGTGAATAAATTCATTTTAAATTTAAAGAATTCAACACAACTTCCTACATAGCAATAATCATCACTTAAAAATGTATTTGATAAAAATGACAAAAAAGATGGGATATTACATGGCTTGTTTCCATATGTTGTTTATGTACAAGTTTAGTGTGGTATATTGATCTTTGGTTTCATGGACTAGATAATGGTGTCCAATGTTATATCTTATAGGATGGTGTGTCAACCCGCTAAGACCAAAACACACCGATTTTGTAGAGGTCATATAATAGATAAGTCATTACAATCCATTTTTCACTATGAGGAAACAACTACTATGGGGTGCATAAAAAATCTTTAGGTGATGATGGGATTGATGATGGTAGAAAACCTCACTCAAAACCTTGCAGGGAAGATTTTAATACAAATATTTCAATGGCTATACCAAATGAGGCCTTGAGAACCCATCTCTTACTTTTGTTTCCACTAAAAAATCATTCTTGTGTTTTCAAATGCCTTGTATTGTCTTATTAAGTTGAAAATATAACATATGAGAGTGAGCGCAATAATTTTCAATGTTAGTCAAGCTCAAAATGATATTTCCATTATTTATTGTGATAATTACCTGTGTAAAGTTACTATTCATAGACAAGATTGGGCTTCTTGATAAATCCAATATAACCATGCCTAAGCTTCCCCAATAAAATTCAATATTAAGCTATAAATTTTTAGAGATGTAATATTGTTATTCTATGTAAAATTCAACTTGGCCTTCTAGATGGATACGGGGAATAGGGGATAATGGAGGTAAGCCTAAATGGTGTGGATGGATGAGATGATTAGTGTTGTCATGGTGTCAATAGGTAGATGATTTAGGGTTAATAAGGGATGAATGCAATCTAATTTTAAAAAGCTTGGGCCACTATTTGTTTGATACTTGACATTTTTCATTAAATTAATAATAGGGTCCTCGCATGTTTAAAATCTAGCTATGATTTTTGTTAAATTAATTTTTGAAAACCAATGTATATAAAGCTATCAATGATATGCTTTATATGTAGTAATTATAAGCATAAATATTATAATATGCAATTTTTAGTTTTGAATGAGGGATCAATAGATCGTTTGGTGTAGATTATAATATTTAACGAGTAATTATGTGTTTTCTTTACTTTTCTTTGGTTTATGTGTTGAGAGAAGTTTGACTAATGGCTTTCATCAATATAGAGATAGGGGTGATAGCTAGATGGTGGTGGTATTGATATTGTTCATGACTAAGGAGCTTGAATTAGGCTAGGCCTATGGGTTATAAAATGATATAATCTATTGACTTCCTTGGCTTATTAGCATGAACCTATAGGTAGATAGGAGCCATGAATTTCTATTTGTACAAATTGAGTTGTTGTCAATGCTTCCTTTAGGTTCCAAATAGGATGTATCTAGAAAATATTTATATCATGAAACTTGTCCTCACTTGTAAGTGTAGCATAAAACATGCAAGATATGTTTTGAATAGCAAGTTTATGTTGGCATAAAGCTTAGTTGTCATCAATGGAAAACATCAAACACACCGGTACTTTAGATCAATAGTGGTGAACAGGTAGACTTACTAGAAAAACAATGTACCTTAACCGGTCACATTTATACCAGTTTAGTCTTGTCCAACTGGTCTAGCTAGACACCACATGAGGTAGATGTCTTAATAGATTACACACCAGTTTGCATTCCAAATTGCAAATTTACCAGTCAATGCTTTATAATCCAATCCAGATTTTGCAGAGCATTTTTTAGAAGAACTAGAGTGAGCTCTTTCTTTTTGTGAGCATTTAGATCTATTTGCGAGCTTTTTGAACAATAGTTCTATATGTGATATTTTTGGAAGAGTGACAACTTGGCAGCACCATTTGGTGTAATTATAATACGATAATTTCTTATAAATAAAGATCATCATGCATCAGAGAAGATGTTGAAAATCAATAGTGGAGAGAGAATAGAGCAAAGTCTTCTGAGAAGGGATACAGTCACGAAGAGTGAAAGAGAGAGAAAGATTCAACAACCAAGCAGAGGAAGGAGTGAACAGGTATGATATGATTGATAGATAAAGTTTCAAAAGAAGATCATTACTTTCATTATCTGAAGAACATTTAAATCCCTTAATCAGGGTGAACCCTAACAGGTTATGTTGTATAAATCCCTTCACTAGATGACATCTTTGTTGATTTTTTCCAAGTCCTTTGACAAGGCAACTCCTCACAGGGTCAATATCTTAACCGATCTCTTTTAAATCCCTTTACCAAGTAGCACTCTAACCAGTGCTTTGTAAGCCTTTAATCAAGTAGCTTTATTACTACAGTAGTGGAGTTTCGTGGGTTCTATCCCATGGTGGTTTTTTCCTTCTAACCAAGGGTTTTCACGTATACATTTTGTGTTGACTTGTGCATGTGATTTACATTTATGATTGTTCAATAATTCTTTATATTTTTAGTTTTAATAGGAATAATAAACAAAAAAAAGAATACAAGAAATTGAATTTACTAATTCACCCCCCCTCTTAGTAACCAGTTAGGATTAACAATTGGTATCAGAGCCTAGCTCTTAGGAAAATGAAGCTTAACCACTTGAAAAAATATCATGGAGGGTTATTGGTATTAGAAGTAGCTGGAAGAAGAAAATGAAACTATTGCTTCTCTTGAAAACAAACTGAGAAGATCTCTTGCCAAAAGAAAAGAATTGGCTTTGCAACTAAGTGAAAGTCAAGAAACAATTGAAGAACTATATGGATAGAGTAGTTGTGATGAAGTTGAAGTAGCAGTCTTTGAACTCATGGAGAGGAACATGAACCTGATTGATCAAATCTCCAATTTGAAAAGAGAACATGAAGGCCATGCTCTGAGGATGACTGAACTCATTGAAGCAAGCAGGAAAGATGAAGATGAGAAAAATAGTGTCGAAGAAGCACTATAGACTTCTAATAGAGAAAGAATCCTTGTTGAAGATTCTCTAAGAGAGAGTGATGCTCTCGTACTACAACTTCATGCAGACATGTAGGGTATAACTTAGGAGAATGCAATCATGTATGAACACTTCTATGATAAAGATGAGGCATGCAAAGAAATGGTTGTTGAAGTTGAAAAACTTAAAGAACAACTAAACACTTTTGAGGAGAGGAATGAGAAACTCAGAAATTACAATGAGAGTTATGAGAAGCTTGAAGAGAAAGTGAAAGATAAAAGAAGGCACAAAGATCCCACAAGACTGGGTACATCGGTCAAAGCAACAAGGAAATCGATGAGTCCTCTAGAGTGAAGGAAAGCAAGAAGGACAAGAAGAAACCAATCGGTGACAAAGGTAAAATAATCTCCAAACCCTCTTGCAAACATTATGGAAAACTAGGTCATAAATCAAATGACTACAAAAATGCACCAATGAAACCTTTCACCACTAACATTTACTGCAGTAACTGTTATAATTATGGTCATGTGACCTTTGAATGTAGGTCACAATCAAACAGTGTGTCTAGTATAAGTAGGGGAAGCTTCAAAGGTTATTTCTATGCATGCAATAAATTCAAACACAAGGCTGAAGAATACAAGTCTAAAACCATGGCATTCAAATCTCCACTGAGACCAATATTCCATAATAGGAATACTAACCAGAACACAACCATGTGTGCTACCTGTGGACTATCATGGCATAAGAACTTTGAATGCCACTCACCCATGAATAAAGAAAGAAGAGAAAATCCATGGAGAGTAACCATTATGACCTATTACAACTATAACAAGATTGGGCATCTAGCCAAAGATTGCAGAAACTAGCCATTGATCAAAGGGAAAGGCCCAGCTAAACCAATCAAGAGGAATGTGACTCCCAATAAAAAGGGAAACACCACTGAAGAGATCAACATGGAAGTAAAGAAGACTTGGTCCAAAAAGGGATCAAAGAGCTCTAAAGGATAGAAATTAGAGACAAAGTTATCATCCACCAATGGTGATATCTCTTCAGAAAATTAAGCCATAAGGGCTTAAGGGGGAACAAGTAGAAACACTACTATCCCTGGAGTAACTGGTGAGATTTATTCTCAATCAGTCAAGGATTTGAATTAGGAAGAACACACTGGTGTAAAACCAAAGAACTGGTCAAATGGGGAAGTTGATGTATCAAGGTTGATGTTTCAACCAAGGTTACTGTACTTATCAGGTAAAGCGTCGGTGAACCAGTTGATAGAGGTAAGGTTAGGTAAAGGTAATTAATATAGTAACCGTTAACAAATGTTACCATTTACTAATTATCGTTATGACCTAAGTGTATAAAAAGGAAATTTGATTACTCATTTCACTTTACATTGCATTTTGTGATTATTGTTTTATAAGCTTGAGTAATCATTCTTGCTAAGATTTGCAATATCTACTTTGCATTTTCTGTGAATTTTTCAAGAAGCTTTATGTGTGTTTCTGGTCTAGAGAAATGGCATCATCATCATCTTTTGTGATCCTAATTGACATTAAACAATGCAATAAACCAAAGTATGATATCATGCTAGTTTAGAATAGAGCTAATGATATGGATGGAGCCCTATCATCAATTCTCAACGAGGTGTTGTTGACTAAAGATGTAACTAGTAGAGAGAAAGGCATTCTGGGCATTGAGGCACCAGTCCAATCCAATCCTGCAGTTGAACCAATCATCATTGACATCATTGAAGACATTAGTGATGATCTTACTCCACCAACTATCCTTGCATCACCAGAAAAAGGTAAAGTTAAAACCCTTACTGTTGATGACATAGTTGATGAGATATTAGATTTTGGAAAAGTTAGCAATGCTACTAAATGGTTCAGTGCCTTAGGAACTGATGATAAAGATAAAATTGAAATTACCCTATTAGAGAGCTTTCTTGATTTCAAATGGGGACCAAAGGACTATAGGCCCCACTTTCTAGCTGAACTAAACAAAAGGCTACTGACAAAATGGATAGTCGGTTTAGCAAAGAACAATAAGATCTTAAGGGAAGTTTTAGAAAAGGTTGAACTAGGTCTTGATGAAGATGCAATCAAGATTGTTTTGGAAGATTAAGAACTGAATTTGGATATAAGAGACAAAGTTGCCAAAATTATAAATGGTCAAGAGAAATAAGTGTATGAAGAAACAGTCCAAATATGGAAAAATTATGACTTCAACACTCTATCAAAGGGGCAGGAGAAAATTGCATCAAAAAAGGTGTATATTGAAATGCCTCAGTCAACATGTCCATTGGAAACTTCACAAAGAGAATAGGCAAAGGAAATGGTCCCACTTGAATAGTTCACAACTGGTGAAAAAGTCACAATTGATGATCAGGTTACAACTGGTAAGGACATTACTAGAGATCAGGACAACACTGGTGAATAGTTCATAACTAGTGAACATGTCAATATCAGTGAAAATACTCCAATAGGTGTACAGGATATACACCACTCAGACCAGTGGAACAAGAAATAAGGGATTCATCAGCTAAGATGACTGAAGAAAAGGACATTGAGAATGTAGAGATGATCAAGATTGATCAACAGGCTATCAAGGAACAACCAAAGGAAGAGAAACAACCAAAAGAAGAAGAAGAAAAACAAGATGAACAACAAGAAGAAGAGCCTCAACAAGTAGAAATGGAGGAAGTAGAGAAGTTAGATGAAGAAGAGCCTGACAAGGACATAAAATAGAAACAACCAGTAGATGTACCAAGTTCTTTTTCATCAAAAAGAAAGCTATCTTTAGCAGAAGACCCCGAATCCAAGAGAGGGAAAGTTAGCACTTCTCCAACCAGTGACACTATGATTGACATAAACAAAATGTCAACAAGATAGTTGAAGAAGCTCACTAAGAGAAAATAGGACATGGTTCTAACAAGTGTTAAAAAAATTCTCTATAATTTTGCACATGATGCAAACATTGATGAAGAAGAACCCATAATTGATCAACTGGAAATTCTGGCACAAACGATTGGTGAAGATATAAAAGATCCAGAAACCATTGAAATTGATCATTATGAATAGAAAAGAATAAATATTCTTCATGAAAAGGTTAAAGACCTCAAAGAAATGGTGGCTACCAGCACTGAAGAACTGGAGCAACAAGTACAAGACCCTAGAAGGATAATAACAAAAACTTCAAACTTTGAAGATTTTGTGAAGGACATAATAGAAAGAACCAAATGAACAATAGAAGAGTTAAAAGAGAAAACTTCACAGTTCAATGGTAAGACCTTTTTTATGATAGATTATAGTCATGATCTAACTAGTTTAGCTCTTACATTGAGAAATCATCTCAAGAGAACGCACAGAGAATCCAAGATCTCATTGGATTTCAGTTATTCATAGCTCCAACATTTGATTTGATGTAGAAAGCATAAAATGATGCTGATATACTTCTCAATGAGCCAAACTATAGGAAAATTGAGGACATGGAGAACCTAATTGTCTCTCTTCAAGCTCTAACATATACCCTAGATTAAGTCATAGCTGCATGGAAACTATTTCTAGTTTCCACCAGGAAGATCTACAAGGATATCTTCAACATGATACAATTATGAGGAATTAACACCCTTTGTCCCTTCAAGGAAAAAAGGGGAAGATTACTTTCTGGATGTTGATTGGTAGAGAAAGGGGAAAATACTGGAAAAGACTGATCAAATGACAGGGAGAGTTGAGACCAGATACAATAGGATAAAGTAGAGCAAGTCTACAGGGGAAGTATCAGTTGAAAGGATGATACTCTACAGGGAGTATATGTGTTGATGTGTTTTTCCACCAATGCCAAAGGGGGAGATTGTTGGCATAAATCTTAGTTGTCATCAATGGAAAACATCAAACACACCAGTACTTTATATCAACAGTGGTGAACCGGTAGACTTACTAGACAAACATTGTACCTTAATCGATCACATTTATACCGGTTTGATCTTGTTGTCCAACTAGTCTATTCAAACACCACAAAAGGCAAATGTCTTAATAGATTGCATTCTAGTTTGATTTCCGAATTGAAAAATTTTTGGTCAATGCTTTATAATCTGATCTGGATTTTGCGGAGCATTTTTTAGAAGAACTGGAGTTAGTTTTTTATTTCTACGAGCGTTTTGAGGTAAACTCAAGATCTGTTCACAAGCTTTTTGATCAAGAGTTCTGCATGTGATGTTTTTGGAAGAGTGACATCTTAGCAACACCATTTGGTGTAATTATAATAAGATAATTTCTTATAAATACAGGTCATCATGGATGAGAAGAGATGTTGAAAATCAAGAGCAAAGAGAGAGAGAGAATAAAGAAGAAGAGCAGAGTCTTTTGAGAAGGGATACAGTCACGAAGAGTGAAAGAGAGAGAAAGATTCAATAGCTAACCAAAGGGTATGATCTGATCAACAGATAAAGTGTCAAAAGAAGATCATTTCTTTTACTATCTGAAGCACACTTAAATCCCTTAATTAGGGCAAACCCTAATAGGTTCTATTGTATAAATCCCTTCATCGGGTGACATCTTTGTTGATGTTTTCCAAGTCCTTTGACAAGGCAACTCCTCACAAGGTCAAGATCTTAACTAATCTCTTTTAAATCCCTTTACCGGGTAGCACTCTAATTAGTGATTTGTAAGCCTTTAGTCGGGAAGTTTTATTACTGCAGTAGTGGAGTTTCGTGGGTTCTGTCCCATCGTGGTTTTTTCCTTCTAACTGAGGGTTTCCACTTATACATCTTGTGTTGACTTGTGCATGTGATTTATGTTTATGATTGTTCAAGCATTCTTTATATTTTCAATTTTAACAAGAATGATAAACATAGAAAAGAATACAAGAAATTGAATTTACTAATTCACCCCCCTCTTAGTAACCGGTTAGGACTAACAATTTATTTAATTATAAATCATATAAATGTGAATTGAGGACCATTTTAATCCATGTACTACCCATGCACATCAAGAAGTGGCATTATCATAGTATAATCATGTCAAAAGAAATTTCTTTCAATAACATTCATGGTATAAGTATTAATAGAATCAAGTAATTGTTATTCCATCTCATTATATTATATTGATTTGGTTCCTTAGTTTAGATGCACCTATTATTTGACTAACCACAAGTTGGGACTCGGGAGTTTCCATTTCTATCAATAATTTTAAGGAAATGGTTTCATGCTTCACAACAATCAATAGCTCATTTTTTGCCACATTGTTAGTACATGTAAATCGAGTTGAGTGATAATTATAAGATGTCACTCAAGTGTCAAAATTTATCCTTGCCTACAACTAGTCATACAAAAAGAACTATCAACATGAAAGATATATAATTACTTGTTCTTACATTTTTTGGAGGTTAAATCATGATCAAAATTAGAAACTAGAATCACCCGATTTGCAACATGGTTTGAAATGTTGACTTTAGATAATATTTATTTAAAGGGATATTGAATAATGCATATGTCTCAATAAAAGATAATGTAATGCCTTAAATTTTCAAGTGAAAAGATAATGACCAAGTTATTTTTTCCTTTTCCAAAAGCATATATATCATGTCTTGTAATCTAATAGCCTAGAATGATTCATGTAGTATACCATGTAGCCTTTACCATTGCTACTATTATGTGCTAAGAGACCAAAAATGGTAGATTATGTGGAACACATAGAGAAGAAATGATTTTTCATGGGTAACACACGTGTAAATCAAAGGATTTAAAAATATTATTTCATGTCTCGAAATGTTTTTTTATAAATTAGCACTCTACTTAAATTTGACATCTTTTTAAGATTTTCATGTATGGTAATTTAATATTCTCCAATTGGGAAATGAATCATATAATTTCTTAGATCTTCTTTTGAAGAATAAAAAGTTGTGAAATGCTCACTGACTTGGATGTGTATTAAAAGCAACATAAATTTTCAAAGTATTGACCTTAATTCTTCATTAAGATACATCGAATCCCAATAGGTAACCACTACTATTAACATACATTTTTGAGAATCTAACCTCAATTTTTATTAGTGTAAGTGTTCAAAGATGATCTAAGTTCCAAAGAGGAGGATGTATTAATATTTTGGTTTCCCATGATTTCATCCACATAATTCTATAGATATCATGCATTGGGTCATCCAAGGTTAGTGTAATGTCCCTTTGATAAGTAGAACATTTATTTTTTAACCCAAACAACATAAGAAAATAATAAAACATACAACATAAAGTCATCAAAATACCTCCCATTATGTGAACTGGATGGAATCCCAATATGCAACCACTACAATTAGCATAAATTTTTGAGAATCTAACCTCAATTTTTATTAGTGCAAGTGTTCAAAGATGATCTAAGTCCCAAAGAGGAGGATGTATTAATATTTTGGTTTCCCATGTTTTCATCCACATAATCCTATAGCTATCATGCATTGGGTCATCCAAGGTTAGTCTAATGTCCCTTTGATAAGTATAACATTTATTTTTTAACCTTAACAACATAAGAAAATAATAAAACATACAACATAGAGTCATCAAAATACCTCCCATTATGTGAACTGAATGGAAGTTGAACACCAAATTCTCTTGAAAAACAACACTTGGGTGCTATCAAATCTTCCACCAAGGAAGAATCCCATTGGTTGAAAATGTATAAAGTCAAGAGTAAGGCTGATGGAACACTTGATAAGCACAAGGACCAATTAGTAGCTAAAGGGTTTTCACAAAAAGAGGGGATCGACTATGAGGACATATTTTCTCCCACAACCAAAATGAGTATCATTCAACTTGTCCACACTCTTTTAGCTCATTTTGGATGGAAAGTTCATTAAATGGATGTCAAGAGTTCTTTCCTCAATGATGATATATAGGAAGAATCCTACATGATGCAACCTCAAGGTTTCTAGTAAATAACACCAAGTTTTCAACTTGGTGAAAGCACTCTATGGACTCAAACAAGCTCCTTGTGCATGACACATGAAGATTGATAAGTATTTGATTGATCAAGAGTTTCAACGGAGTCCTTTTGATCCTAATTTGCATGTCAAGCATACTATTAGTGATATTCTTACTTGTGTCATATATGTTGATGATTTGGTCATTAATGGTAGTACAACACACTTGGTCGAGAAGGTCAAAAAAAAATTGTGTCATACTTTTGATATGATAAATTTGGGACTTCTCTAGTATTGTCTTGGTGTAGAGGTTTGGAAGATAGATAATATGTTCATTTCTCAGTCAAAGAATGCCAAATGTTCGATGGATAATTTTTGGATGGACGACTACAAACTTGCATCTACTCCTATGGAGAAAGGGTTAAATATATCAGCCAAATTAGATTCATTGGTGGTGGATGAATTGACATTCATGCAACTAGTGGGTAGCGTTATCTATCTTACCATCACTAGACCTGACACCAGCTATGTTGTGAGCTATATCTCTCACATTTTGAAGGCCCCAAAAGATGAACATTGCGTTACAGGAAAGTGTGTGCTGAGATATGTGAAGGGAACTCCAAATTTTTTCATTGTATACAACAAAATCATAGATCCTAGGCTCATTGGTTTCACAGACTCAGATTGGAAAGATTTTATTGTTGATTGAAAGTCTAATTTTGGGTATGTTTTCAGTTTAAGCATAGGTGCAGTCACATGGACCAACAAGAAGTAGCAAACAATAGCTCTCTCCTCCATTGAAGTTGAATATCGAGGAACTATTAAGCTAGATTGTGGGTCAATTTTGCTTCGAAGGATGGTTGCTAACATGCACATCTCACGAGTAGAACCTACTCCCTTGTTCTACACATGTCATGAGTAGAACCTACTCCCTTGTTTTGTGATAATCAAGGGATCATGAAACTTGCCAAAAACATAGTCTTCCATGAATGAACCAAGCATGTTGACCTTCATTGTCATTTCATCCAAAAGCTTGTCGAAGATGGATCAGTGATGTTATATTATGTCCCCATTGAGGAAAAGATTGCATATATCCTCACCAAGTCTCTAAGTCTAAAAATGTTTGTCAACTTTAGGGGGAAACTTGGTATAGTTAATAGAATGACCATTAAGGGAGGGTATTAGAATATTTTAGATTCTTTTAATCTTTTAGTATCTTTTTCTATTTTTAGCTTAGCTTTTTAGAATCTTCTACTACTGGTCATTTAGGCATTTTATTTATTATTTTATTTTTGTCTTCTATTTTTAGAAAACTTTTGCTTCAGTTTGAAGCTTTCGTAATTGTCTATAAATTTGTCGTAAATCTTTTGATAATACATCAATTTTTTCACACACATGGTGTGAAGATTTTTTTTTCAATATTGTCAATTTATTAATATTTAATTACAGCCTAAACTTTGATCTCTACAAGTTAATATTTCATGTGTAATGACTGAATTTGAAACTATATAAAAGTTAGGTACAAGAAAATTGTCTTTAGGAGACAATTTCCCAAGGTCCCTAGGATTGGTAAAAGTTAAAACATAAACATTATGCAACAAGAAACATGTTAGAGATTCAAGGTAAATAGTTTATTAACCTTATGAGTCTCCCACCTATCTCTCCACTCTCTAGGGAATGGATAGATGAATGGACGTTTACCCTCTCTCTCTCTCTCTCAGCTAATCTGCATATGGATAGGGAGGGGCCAACAACCATATATATAGAGAGAGGGGGGCTCTCCCAACTCATATTTTGTATCACATAGAGAATAGATGGATGATCATGACAACCTCTCCTTCCCATAGATAGATGACCTCATCCCGATCTATAGAGATCAAATCTGTAGCTCATTGGTCAAGACTAGACTAAGATATAAAGGATGACTTGCATTGTTTGTAGTTTTATTTAACCACATTGGCAATTTTAGGATGTATATTTCTAACATCTTTCTTAATTTATTTTAACATTAGGTTCTAGGAAAAAGTGATGCATTTTTTTAATATAAATAATAGGCATGTCCTAATATGCAAATGTATCTCCAAATTCTTAGTAGTATAATCGTGTTACATTGCTTGTACATGTTTAACCAATATACCATATTAAGAGTTTTTTTGATAACTTGTTCCCGCCGCTCCACTGAAAGTACCAAAAAAAATTGTAGGACATCCAAATAGAAACATATATACATATGAAAAAATTATGTACTAGCACCCTATAAAATTAATTAGGATATTGGTGTGTTGATATTCAAAGAGGAAATATTAAGATCTCTCACTCGAGGAAGAATGTGAAGGCCTTGACATTTTATTGTAAAATCTATCATGTGGATTATGAGACTAAGAAAGGTTCATTACTTCAAAAGTAAAGTATGATTAAGGTCTTCATATGGTGTAAACTATGTGGTAAACATATGAATGACATAATGGACTATAAAATACTCATTGAAATGCACGACTTGTACTAGATAAATGCAAGCCATTAATGTATGCAAATAATACATCACCAACATACACTCCATGTTGAGAATCTAGGTTAGAATAAAACATTAACTTTATTTATTGAATATGAAATAATATGTTGTAATTAAATTTATAGAAATATTATTAAGTTTAATGATCTTAAGAGATAGTCACATGAAATGATATTGAAAATATTAATCCTAGATAGCATTAAAAATAAAATTTTGTTTTCAAGGACTTGCAAGTGAATAACAAACATAGTTGAAATATTCTAGATGCTTAGAGGTATGTGACTAATTCTAAAATTGAGGCTACAATCAACAAGATTATTGTGGAAAAAAATAGAGCTATGGGGAAAAATATAGAGGTGGATTGAGAAATGGAGATTAATTTTATGGCCACAAAAATGGAAGGATGGGTGGTTGAAGTCCCAATGATATTAATTGAAGTTTTGATAACTAACCCAAAGGCAATAAATTGTCTAATGAAATTGTCCAAAATTTCCTCAATGTGTACATTTTTTAGTAGACCATTAAATTGAGGATAAGACCAAGGATATGGAAGCCAAATGAAATAAGGCTCCAAAAAGAACTGCATAAGATATTTCCAATTTATTTAAGATGCTTTATCTCTTAAAGATAAAATAATCATGCCTCCTCTAGTGAATTGGCTCAAGAATACAAATAATAAGGGTTAATAATAATTGAAGGAGATACACACATGACTAGATGGTCAAGTTTTGACTAGGAAATGTTGATCTATAATACCATTAATGGTTAGTCAATATTTGATTTTGATAATTCTTTTTGCAGAAGTGATTATCTTGACAAAGATGCTTGGATCATATGATATATCTAGCATTATAACTATCCTAGAATGTTTTCTTCATGGAAAAAATAATTAGACCCTCATAACATCAAGGTCAATAGAGTGAGATAAATTTTAAGGTGAAAATGAAGTAATTGATCTTACAAATGAAGAAAATTACCCTTCTATATTAAGTTGACCCTATTGCAAAAAAAATGAGAATGGGGATCCCCTTGGATATGGATCAAGGACTAAATTATGTTTAAGTGATAGAAATAAATAGTAAAATCTATGACCTTTATGTTTTTGCTATGCTAAATGGGAGTTTCTCTCATCCCAAAACAATAATCTTTGCAATTGGTTGGATGTGTAAACTATGTTTACTCTTCTAGTGTTAGAAACACTCTAATATATTGATTAATTAACTAAATTTCATAGGTGATTTTGATTTATTTTTAAAGCATTATTAATTTAATTAGGAATTAAAAGATTGATTTTTTTAGAGCTTAATTAAATTGATTTCATTATTATTAAACATGTATACAAAATTGCCAATATTATGAAATTTTTTATGTTAATCAGTGTCATCAAAAAAATGTTGCAATAGTTTAATATTAGAGGTTGATTATTATTAATCCTAAGTATTAATTTTTAATTTAATTACCTTAGATGAACTTTATAACTTATCACTAATATGTTATTAACCCATGCATGTGATTAAAAATAGGTGCATGTTAGTTGTTTTCCTTCAAGTCAAATTTGTCAATGTTATATTGTCTTTGATCTTTAGAAATTGACAATTTTAGTGGAAAACATCATTTACACGAAGTTTGAAAATATGAAGACATAAGATGGAAACTTTGAATTAGCATAGGGAAAGAATAACTTTTTAGCTTACATTATAAATAAGGAATGGAAAAGAAATATGAATCAACTTTTTGAATGTTGATAGATCTAGAAAGAAACTAGAGAAGATATAGTGGAAATGGCTAGAAATTGATGACAGGGTTAGTAGATATCTTACTAAGTCCCTTCAAAACTTCATTCAAGAAAAATGAGTCTTATAATATGAGTGGAAATGTTATAAGGAAAGGTGCCTAAATTGGAAAGAGAGTCACAAAACTATGTCAACTAAATATAAGCTACACAACACTTTTCAATGATTTTTCAACACAAAATGGTGATGAAGGTGGTTGGAGATATTGCAAAATTATGACAAGGAGAATGAAATGCCCCAAGTATTGAAAACACAAAATGCAGTAGAAACACTAAAATAACAATATAATTTATAGATGTGGATGTTTCTAAGAGGCTTCCTAAGGAGATCTTAATTAAATCTTCTAAGGGCAGATGGATCCAAACTTTGGACTATGAAGGAATTTAATCTTCTAAGGGAAGATGGATCCAAAATCTCAACTATGAAGGGATTCCCTTCAGGTGTAGAAGATGTTTTAAAATTGGTCATGTGGTAGCTCAATGTGGATTAGAGAAAATGAAAACAATGGCTTCATAGTGGCAAGGTTCTTTAGCTCAACATTATATGGTTGAGAAGAAATATGATACCCAAAGGAGTTTTTCTCAAGTGGTTGCATAGGATTTCCAGTGCCCTGCAAATTCTTCTCAAGCTGTTCCTATTTTTTTATGGTGGGCATGATAAGGCTAGTGTCCTAAGGCAAGTTCCTCGGGTGAGGGGGATTGTGCCTCGGGCTTTTTTTTCCTATGACAATGTCTCAACCAATAATTATAGTGGCATCTATGATTTTGCTTTACCTGTAGGAAGAATATATGATGATTCCCATGAGATGGTGGATGCCCCCTTTGTAGGAAACCTCTCTTAGGATGATGGTGGTCCAACGATAGGTTCATTGGATTGGCATGATGAGGCAGTGAAGTGGAAGAGGGTTGGATCACTGTTAAGGGTAAGAATGTTAAGACATCTAAGCCCTCTTTTGACACAACTCTTTGTTCCCACAAGGGTAGTGCTAAAGGTAAATCCTAATGGTTCTTGGTTGGGGATGCTTGGGCTAGAATCTTTTCTACTCTTTCTCTAGTTTTTGGGTTGCTTGTTGGTGTTTTCTTGCAGCTTTTTTCTTTGGTTGTGGGAGCTTGTTTCTTTTTCCCACGTCGTTGGGAGCCTTTTAATTCATTGGTTTTCTGGTGTACTCAATTTTCTATCTTTTGAAAATGTTGTGGTTGTGGGTTACAGATCCATTAAAAAACTAATTGTTAAGGGTTTTGAGTCCCTTCAAAACCTATTTTTTCCTTAATAATAAACAATATAATTTAGAGATCAATGATTATTTTTAAAGAAATGTACAATCATAGATAATGATGCAACTGATACAACAAAAGTGTTAGGACTTTCAATGATGATGTATATGGTGTTAGTAGGTGTGGATACAACTAATAATCCATTTGAATTTTCCAATAGATTACATTCAGTTGGTGAATGGATTTTAGTGGGTACAAATAACTAATTGTTGATACAAATAATCTCTACATGCTAGATTGAATATATCAATGATGTTATTGTGGTGTATATGCCATTTCTTTGGCTTGATTAATGTATTATTTCCATCAATGTGACTTATATGATAGTAGTGGTATGATTTGTTGATGAAAAACAAAATGAGTTGACCTTTGATGAGCTTCCAAGCCTTTGAATTTGTGATAATCTCACTATGGGTAGATTGAGGTTGTGTGCATGATGAGGGTTAGTTATGATAGTGGAATAGTTAGATGTGGAGGTGATGTGTATTTTCAATATGCTAAGAGGTGATAGAATGTGGATATTGTACGAATGATGGTACTAGTTCAGGAATGGTACATAGTTAGGATGAGAAAAATTCTTTAGATATATTAGGTTCTATTGACTACTTCTATGTATGGATGATAGGAATATATGTTTTTGGATTGACTCAATATGTGAGTGTCACTATGCTTGATATGTGAGTGTCATTGTGGATATTGTTTGTTAGTATGTATTTCTATGATGATAGAACAATAATTAATACTTTGTGATGAGGATCAATGTATAGCCATAGATACTCACAAGATATAAAATGTATTGTATTTGTTTATGATTGTTACTCAAAAATACAGCATACAATACAATAAGTATTAGTAGGAAAAGGTTGCATTTGTTTGTCTAATTAACACTACCTTGCAAGTTTTGTTAGTTTACATGTCATTATTGCATTCATTCTAGATGTCATTATTGTACTCTAAGTATTGATCAATCATTATAAAACTCAAAAAATTTATCAATGATCATTACATTGTGCATTCATACTGAATGTAGTCTACAAATGTCCTTTCTTGTTTCATATTTCAATTCAATATTTAGAATACATTGTAGAATTAAAAAGAAGAAAGATTGAAGTATGGAATAGGGGTCCCATGTATTGCCTTGTCTTGTCTTTAAGTCTACTGGTTGTTTTCTAAGTCTATCTTTAGGTCTTCATCTGCATTCAGGTCTTCATCTTTCAGGTCTCCATCTGCATCTAAGTCTTCTAGGTTTCCATCTACATTGAAAGAAAGAGAAATGATTAGATCCTGATGGATTTAAGCAATACATGTGAAACAAATAACATACTGTAGCAATCAAGTTTTCAATTCTGCATCAATCTGGAAAATTAAATGAAATAAGGAAATGTATACTAACACTCACTGCAAGGTAGTGTTAAAGGGACTTGTTTCATACATGAAACCTTTTACTACTAATGATCATTGTGGTGTATGTTGTCCTTTTTATTAACCAAGTATCTGAATTAAAGGGACTTAGTATGTTTCCAAACTGAGAAACCTTTTTCAGATAATGTATTTCATGCCATGATGTTATTTGAAAACTTAACAGATTATCTTGTAGATAGCAGCTAACTGGTGCTCATATTCAGTTATTACCAAAGATACAAATTAAGCTGGTTTGGATACAAAAGAATGCTACAAGAAATGCCAACTTTCCAGTTTAAGATACAAAAGATGCTGCATAAATACTGGTACAAATATGTCCTTACTGTCATTTTTTAAATCATAAACATATTTGTTGCTGAATACAGAAGAGTGCTTCAAGTTATAAAATCACAAAGTGTTTACAGTTTGTTTTTATTGAGTGTCATGAACCCATGTTCGAACCTCATTATTTAAACATTCTAATGTTTTAGGATGTCACGAGCCCGTGCTTGAACTTCATTAATAATAAATAAACATTTTCATCTTGTTGTACTTATCATATTAAGGTACAAATTCAGTATCAATGTGAATTATTTACAGTGGACAAAGCTGCAGAATGCAAAGCTGAACATAAATGAGAAGCATGTATAAATTGGAGCAGAGTATGTATAACCAGCAGAGTAATATCATAAAAAATCAGAGTACTTATCTAGTGTTGAAATAAGGAAGTGTGTTGAGCATCTCTCAGACATAATCATCTTCTAAGGTTTGCAAAGGTTATGAGTGGGAGATGTAATGGTTTTGTGTTATAACAAATTGCATCTTTAAACATCTTTCACTCATAACCTTGCAACTTTAGTGAGTCATTAGGAGGAGTTTTCATGGTTTCCTGGAGCAACTGTTCAGTATGGTTTAACTCATCATGTATGAATTGCAAAGTAGAGAGTTCATCAACTCATCATACTTATAGTTGTTGATTACACAAAGTTTTATTCATATCAGCAAAAGAGAGTCAAATAATCTGAGTGCTCTATGTTATTAATAGAATATACTAAGGTTGATGCTAAAAATTGATAAAGATGTAGTTGATAATAATTCAAGGTTTCATCAATATGAGAAGTAAGTTTCATGTCAATCTCAGAAATTGACCACAAGCTGCTTACTGGTGTTCCAGTAAAAAGATTATTCTCCTTTTATAGTAACTATTGAATTTGTTATTAAATAGTAACAGTCATGGTTTCAAAAGGAAAAGTGAAATGATAACAGTAAAACAATGACTGTTACTATTTTATAAGCAAGTTTGTGCCAGTCATAAACAGCGAGCTCAAAGAATGCTCGGCAGAGAATACCAAACAAAGTAACAGTGAAATATGGAGAATAATCAAAGTATGGTAAGCAAGCTTGCAGGTAGACACCAGTCATTATTCCTAATAATGACTGGTGATGAATCAAAGCCTTGGTCTATAGCAACAAAGAATGACAACCAAAAATAGCAATAGTGGATATCAAAATGGGAAAGAACACTCCAAACCTAGCATGGTGAGCTCGTGACATGATAACAGTCACAAATGATGGTGATACCGCAGCATGATAAGTCATAAAACCCAACTCACAGCATAGTCACAGCTCGACATGATAATAGTCAGAGAACAATGGTAAGCTTGCAGCAGGAGAATAGTCACAATGTGGTGAGAGATCAATTGTAAAGTACTGCAATGCCATGCAAACTTTAGTAAAATTTTGGGTTCATGGACTTTCGAACCCGCATGTAAAAGATAACTGCAGTATCAATAGTAAGTCAAATAAAAGAGAGCAACAGAGAATGCATGGAGCCATGTTGAACAGACCTATACATTATGCAAGAACAATAATGAAGTTGTAGTATCAACACAAACAAATGACAGATAGAAGCTAAGGAACAGTTGAAGACAACGAAGCATGTGATAGGCTCGTGTTTAGTGGAGATAACTTCTAGAGATGCAAAGCAAAGGAATATAACAAGTTTGACTATTGAAAGAAAATATGAACTATAACTCATTAACTGTAACTTATCAAAAGCGGTATATCAAGAACAAATAGTTAAACAAGGAGAAGAGATGCATGTGTTTTCCATTCCAAAAAAATCAACAGGGAGTTCCAATAACTTACCGATTCACTGATGAAAAGATAGAGAAATGTTGAGTATTGTCAAAGATGCAAGCCAAAGCAAGTAGCAGATAAAGTCTCAACTCCAGTAGCAGTTGAAGACCATCATAGCAAAGCCGAGTTCCTTCATAAGTTTTGGAGAGCTTAGAGTTTCATTTCTCTGAGTTTTCTCCAAGAAGACAAACACAAATGCCAAGGAAAGAATAAACTGATTTTTGGAGTCTGCCAAGTAGAGAATGCATTCAATGCATGACAGTGCCAGCTCTGGCCTCGAAAACTGAACATGCCACCTTTTGTGCTTATCCCATCTGATGCATTGCAAGTGGATTGAGGGTCATGTCAACTTCTCCACTTTGCAATAGTTTACACTTAGATTTTTATCTAGGTTATGAAATAAGAGTTAGGGTATAGGGGTAGTATTTAATATTAAGTTTTATATTTAATATTAATCTCTTTTTCAAATTTTGGCATATTTTATTTGTAAAAGGATCAATTCCTTATATTTTTAGGCCAAAATTTAGGAAGAGAGGCATGTTTTAGAAACTCATTGTAATAGCATATTCTTAGGCACGTTTTTAGGCTAAGATAGAGGAGCTTGGATTTTTGAATTAGAGGCTAGAGTTGATTATAAAATTGATTTTTGAGAGTCAATTAAGGGTTGCAAATTTTGGAGAGAGGGCATTTTAGTGAACATATCGTTCCTAGATGCTTCAAAGGCCATTTTTGTAATCATCTTGTCAAATTTTTGAAGAAATGAACCAGATTCTTTGACTCCCATTGTGTGTACTTGTTTTCAATATCGAATCATGTTTCATCTTTTCTAGCAAGTGTTAAAATTGGTTATTATCTGAAAGAAGTGAATGATTATGTTCCTTCTCAAGAAAATTAGCTACCCCTAGGCCTTTCATGAGAAATGTATGTTGTTAATTCTCCAAGCTATTTGTGGTAGAACCCTGATAGCATGAGTTTGTTAACCTATATGTTGAATAGAGAATCAGATTGTTAAAAGTACTCATTTGTAAGTCAGGATTGAAATTCATCTTTTTGAGAAGTCTGAATTATTCATTGGTGTATCACCCTAATCTTTTTAGTTTTAGTATTATTTTCCCTTTTCCCAGCAGTTTGCAAATCAGGAAAGTGATAATCCATATTTTATAGGAACTGGCGTAGAATCCAGAGATTCCTCTTCATTCATAGTCTACCCACAGCTAGGAGAGGTTTCCATTGTTGGGATAGAATTATTGTTAGCCTTAATGCCTGATGTAAGGTAACAATTCTAAGCCTGAACAATGATATTATCAATCTTTAATATTCTATTATGAAGATCACAACTCATATTCATAGGTAAGAGTCAAATGTTGAAATGATCTAATTGCCTTCTATTGATGTTGATGAAATCAAGGCTAGCTATGATAATCACAAATTGTTGTATCTTGCCAATGATCGATCTCTAATGTAGATGATTATCATAAGCCAAAGATGATTACTCTAGTTAGTCCAATAAGGTCATGAAGTGATTTCACCTTATTGGAGAAACCAATAGATTAGTGAGGATCTATAACCTCCAAAATTGCTCTCTAATTTAATCAGAATTGTAGACACAAGAAATAATATGCTATGAATGATGTTAATGAACAACCATAAGGCTTACTTAAATTTGCAATGCTAGGTCCTAAATCTAAAAGGAGGTGGTCCTAAAAGTGGGTGCCCAAAATTTAAAAAAAACATAAAGATAAGTCCTAATTAAGCATGGAGGTGCACTAGTGTACCCCTCACACTTAGATGGTCATATAAAAATAGAATAGGTCCAACCTAAAGAGGGGAAGTGACAATCTCCCCTTCTTGGAATTTCTTTCCCTCAAAAAATTGTAAACTTGGGTGCTCCAAAATATACTTCCTCTCCCATGCTACATCCTCAATTGGTAGATCCTTCCAATGGACTAGGTACTCCTTGATTGTGCATGCCCTTAGCTTCTCTACATGAAATCAATGATCTCCACAGGCTCTAATGCAATTTTACCCTCCTCAAAAAGTGGGAAAAGATCCTCAAAAATTGGGACATGCTACCAATTCGCTCTCTTGAGGCAAGAGACATGAAACACATTGTGGACCCAATGACCTTCAAAAGCTCCAACTCATAAGAAACTTCCCCTATCCTCCCTATCAGTTTGTAAGGTTTGTAGAAGCAAGGCTTGAGCTTATTGACCCCAATCCTCTTCAAGGAGGATTGGCTATAGGGATACAATAAGAGGTAGACCAAGTATCCAACCTTAAGACTTTCTTCAATACTGCACTGATCTACATACATCTTTTGTTCATTCTGGGCTTGCTATAGATTATCCTTGAGAGATCAAAGAATATCAAGGTTCTCTTGCAACCACTTCATGCACCTCTATACTCAAAATCTCCAAATGCCAAATCAACAAATGAAACAACCTCATAACCTTAAAGTTCCTCGAAAGACAACATACCTGTTGACACATGATAAGTGTATAAGCTAAATATGGGCCTCTAATTTAGCCTCACACTTCAACATAGTCATTGTTCATTAGTTGTAGACAAGAATGAATATGCGATTATTCATCTTGCCTGTCTAGATGATTCGACCTGTTGCCTCCTATCTAGGTAGGGTTTGTGATTGCTCTCAGAATCGAGAGTCCAGCAACCACAGACTAGCACTAGAATGGAGGATTTAATTGAAAGAAAGATGTAGTTTATTCTAGAATGAGCATGCAATTAATCTATAAATGATTAAAGTATGAATATAAATCTAAGAGCAATGAAAGAAAACTAGATTAAGACAAGTGCATTGTAAGCTAAACATGATATTAATCTAAAATGATTATCAAACTAACAATGAAAATGAAAGCTTTAAATGTAAACAAGTAGCAATGATAATGCAACAACATTTCATTGCTCAAAAATTGGGATCCTTTGAATGAGGAATGAGGGTTCTTTTATAGAATCCCAGGTTCAATCGACGGTCGAGATTGAATTGGACGAATGGTGGAGATTGAATGAGAGTTCAGCCTAGGATAGAAACTTTCCTACAAAGAGGCAGTCAACTATTTTCCTTTTGCCTGTGTGGAGTAGTTAACTATTTTATTGCCCTTTTGGATTCTTAGTTAACTCAAAGTTTCCTTTTCTGAACTGAAGAGAAGGTTTTTTGGAGAGAATACTTGATTAAATAAATACAATATTGCCTCATAAGTGGATTTTCTCAATAATTTGATTAATTAAATTCAATTATTGAAATGAGGATATTTATTTAAAACCAAATATTTATGTAATTCCTTTTTCATGTGTATTTTAGCTAAAGAGGGTGAATTTGATTTAATTAAAGTGTTAGGACTTTATAATTAAATTAATCAATCATAGGGTTTATTTAGCTAATTTGTAGTCATTATTTAGGAATTAAATATGACACGTGATTGATGCAGATTTAAGGTTTTTTGCATTTGACACTAAGTCAAGTAAATTCAATTAGAAGACAGAATTGCCTAGTACAATAGGACTTTGATGATTTAGAAATTGATAGAATGAGACTAAATGCAACAAAATTGGTTAAGATTGCGAGATGCCAATTTTGGGGTATTACATTTTTCCCCTCTTTGAATTGATGTGCAAGCAGCGCATTGATTCAAAGAATAGTCTGATGTGACAAATGATGAGGTTTTTAGGATTATCTCTAGAATGAAGCTTAACCCTCGAAAGTCAATGTTAGATTGCCAAGACACTGATCAGATTGAGTTGTAGAACCACCTCCAGAACAAAATTTGATTCTCTGAAGTCTAGGTTAGATTGTGAAGACATCGGTCAGATCATCACTTTTAGTAAGTCTCTCCCCAGAATGAGGCTCAATCTTTAGGAGTCAAGGTTAGATTGCCCCAATACCTATCGATTAAATGATAACTGATTGTAGATTTTTAGGAGTATCTCCAGAATGAAGCTTAATCCTCCAAGACCCAAGTTAGATTGCCCAGATACCATTTAAAAGAGCTTTTGAGAGCCATCTCCAGATCAAAGCTTGACTTTCAGGGATTTAGGTTAGACTGCCCCAATACCTAATAGAGATTTTGAGAACCATCTCCAGAATGAAGCTTGATTCCTAGGAATCTGAGTTAGATTGCTTAGATACCTAAAGATATTTTGAAAACCATCTCTAGAACGAAGCTTGATCCTCAGGGATTTGAGTTAGATTGCTCAGATACCTAGAAGTACGATGACAAGATGTAAGGCACAGAGATGCGTCTAGTGATTCAAGATCGTGGAACATCCAATTTTGACTGAACATGCCCCAAGTGATGGGATGCCCCTAGCGATGAGGACTTTGATTTAGATTAGATTGATTCGAGACTGATTCGATGAGATTCAATGATGCAATCATCCTACCCCCTTGGAAGAGAAATCAAAAGATGGCATGTCATAAAGGTGTTTGACAACAATAGGTTGTAGATAGAGATACAATCAGAGGTCTAGAAGAACTCATAATAGATGACGAAAGAATCAAGCAGATTCAGAAGTGATCTAGAGTGATTTGGAGGTCTAGTTGACCAAGTTTGACCAAGGTTGACTAGAGTTGACTTTGGATGAAAAAGATGAAGTCGAGAAAATGATGATGGGATGTGATTTTGTTAAGAATATGACATCAAAAGGTCGACTGCACAAGCATCTGATCACATCAGTCCTAGAAATTTTAAAATGCAATCTTGAGCTATGTAGAGATGTCAGATTTTGATTTCAATCCCGAAAATGGATTCATAGCGATCGATTTAGCCAAGGGTGAAGTTTTTGTGAAAAACATAGCACTTGTGCAATCGTGATGAAGTCAGGACCTAAAATGAGAACCACCTTGTACAAATCCAAGAGAATGCAAAGAAACGAGCATCGAATCACTGTCGCTATGCAAGTCTAGAATGAAAATCCAAGCCTAAGCTAGATGCAATTCCTAAGACTTGGTTGCTGGACCCATTAGATAGTTATCATCACAGAGATATTGGTATAGGATGGTCATGAGATGTCATACAACTCTCACTGACATGGAAATCATGAGAGTATGAATATGACATTAGTCTTAGGTTTGTCAGAATGAGGTGTAAGCATTAAGGCACCAAAAGCTAGAATGACCTAAATACCTATTCCTTTTGATTTAGCAAGTCAAAATAAGCATCAAAGAATAGATGTTAGGATGACTTGAATGTTTCTTGTGTACAAACACGCCAGACATGTGAGAGTTCCTTCTTTTGCTAAGTGATTGAGAAGCATACTAAGAATGCTCGCAGTGACCCTTACGTTCACTTCGCAAGACAAGCGTCTAAAAGTTCACTTGTAGCAGAAAGAAGTCACTCAAATAAACAAGGAGAAGAACCAACCTCACCAAAGTTTCCATATAAAAGGAGTTGAGGTAATCATGGCCATCTAACACAAGATAGAGGCTCTCACAGTGGACAACCATTTTGTATGGATCCATTGGATCATTGGAACTAAACCAACAAACAAAACAAAAATAAAAGATCATTCCCCTAGTCTTCGCATCTCTTAGTCAGGATAGATGTCTTTGACTTGCTCGAGGAGAAATGATAAAGTGAAAAGACAAGCACACAAAAGAAAAGCTCAGCATGTCTCACAGAGTCACAAGTTCAATTTTAGTTTCAATGGATTGATGTCAGATCGTAAGTATACGTCATATGCAAAAAAGTCTCAATAGGATGGCAATAGTAGACAGATGCGGTGGGAACCACTGGTGACTGACGCAAGAGAGATTCCAAAGGAGAGATCATAGTGCTAAATAAGTATCAGTAGGCAGATGCAGTGAGAACCACTAGTGACCGATACAAGGAAGATCCTCAAAGAGAGAGATCTTAGTACTAGCTAGGCATCAGTAGGCAGATGTAGTGAGAACCACCGGTGACTGATGTATGAGAGATCCTCAAGGAGAGGGATCTGATAGCTAAGCATCAGTAGGTAGATGTTGTGAGAACCACTGGTGATTGATGTACAAGAGATCCTCAAGGAGAGGGATCTAATAGCTAAGCATCAATAGGCAGACACAGTGAGAACCACTGGTGACTGATGTGTGGAAGATCCTTAAGGAGAGGGATCTAATAGCTAAGCATCAGTAGGCAGATGTAGTGAGAACCACTATTGTCTGATGCATGGAAGATCCCTCAAAAATGATAGGACAGTGGCCCCCAGAGAAGGAAGGGTGCCCCCAAGTGTGACCAGTTTCAATCCATGTAGAGTCGAGCATAGTCTCAAAGGTAATTAAGAGCAAGTGTATGAGCTAGCAAACTAAAAGTAGAAAAGCAGGAAAGCAACTGTACAGAGCCAAGCAGTGCTATGATAGGTATAGCATTATGGAACAAGAGGTGCCTATTTACCAGGTTTTCACCTTCTTGGCAAAATTTTATTGCTTTTGCTACCATGACGCATGTTTTCCAGGTTTTCATCAATGGCACATTTTCTTGTTTTTTTAAATTTTTTTAAATTTTTTCTTTTTTTTTTTAATTTTTTTTGTAATTTGTAATTTTTCAATTTTTTTGAGATTATCAAGGCACCTATTTACTAGGTTTTCACCAGGATAATAGATTTTTTCAAGACTTTTTGCAATTTTTAGGATTTTTTCAGAATTGAGTATGTACATGGAGCATTCAGAAGATGTCTCAATTGTAGAATCGCTTCAGATGCAGAGTGTTGATCAGCTCTTTGAGCTATTCTCCTTTAGTAGTAGAGAGTTGATAGGTGCCAGACCCAAACGCTGTAGTAACAATATACAGACCAAGCTAATTTGGTTCAAACTTTCCCTTCTGGATCTGTTGTTGTTGATTCTTAGGGTTCTCTCTCAGGATGAGATCACCCACTTGGAAGTCCCTTGGTCTAACTTTCTTGTTGTAGCTCTTAGACATCCATTTCTGATATTCTCAGAGATGATCGAACACTACTTGCCGACGTTCATCTAGTAGTTCTAGCTCTTGTAGCCAAGATATTCTAATGCTACTTGCCAACGTTCATCCAGTAGTTCTAGCTCTTGTAGCCAAGATATTCTAATGTCATCATCAGTGATGAGGCCTTTCAGAGAGACTCACAAAGTAGGAATCTCGACCTCAATAGGTAGTAGTGGTAATCAACTTGAGAAATTTCAAGAGCAGAATGAGATGTTGTAGTAGTGATAAGGGGATCTAGCCAATAGTATCCAACTATCGAGAGATCCTTAGTCAAGGAACGATCACTTAGGAAAGACCCACAAATATCCTTGTGGATGCATCTTAACTCTTGTCAAATTTCCCGCACTCTAAATGCTTAGGGAGAGTACATTCTAGATTTCTCTTAGTCGTGTCATTAGAAATGAGGAGATACTGATATGCACTTTAGGGATAGGCAAGACGGAATGAAGAGTATAAAGTATGAGAGGCAAGGATGGTGAAATGGAGGGAGGTGTGAGAATTTGGAAGCTTGAATAACAACTTTGATTTTCTCTTTTGACACCCAAGTTTTTGTTTTGCTTAGGAATCCACATAGCTTTTGACCTTTTTTTTTCTTTTGAGATGCTTTTGATTGGAATTCTTGTAAAATGGATTTCGAGATCCATTTTTTTTTTCTTTTGATTTCTCTTTGAAGAACTTTGTATTCTTTTGAACGTTGCCTTCTTGTGCTTCATAGTCACATGTCGATTAGATGGGACATGGTAACCTTGAGATATGAGTGGATTTTGATTTTTTTGATGTTACAAATCCAAGTTACTTCCAAAGACTTAGGAATTATGGATGAATGAGGTTGATACGACTGGTTTAGGTAGAGAGATGGAGTGAGAAGTGGGAGAGTCACTTATCTCAAGGAGGAGAAGGGAAGAGAAGTCGATGGGATGGGCTCAAGTGCAAAGATATCAGCATCATCCTCAGTGTTAATGAGTGAATCAGATAGATCAAGAAAGTTATCTTCCATAAAATGTTGTCGATCGTGAGTCATCCTAGAGGAGTTAGATAATTTTAGAGGAATATTATGTGAGCCGATCAGTTCTGAGAGCTAGGTCCCTCTTCAAGTGGAAAGAGTGCATGAAAAGGAACCATTTCAATTTTGGATATGCCAATGTTCCATGAAGTTGTAATAGGATGGGGTCTTATGTACCCATGACTTGCTGGAGCAGCTGAAGTGTAACTTGAAGTAGATGGCCTAGGAGCCATAGGGATGATTTCCACATAAGGGTGGAAAAAATCATCATTAGTTTCTTGATCTTGAGAGTTTGAACTTTCTCCTCTTTCAAAGTTGGTAGGAGGAGCATATTTTTGTATAACATCAAATTGGATTGTAATAGTAGCATTAGATAAGCAATCCTGGTCATTTTCCTTTGAGTCTATCTCAGTGTTGCGATACTGTCTGATGTAGTCAGATAGAGACATTGTAGGAGGTAAACCTTCTTCATCACCATCATCTATAATAGGAGGAGTATTCTTAGTAGTAGGAGCTTGTTCAATAACAGAAGTAGTGGAGTAGTCTAGAATAGGCATGCCCCAAGGCATATTCAAGATGTGTGAGATATCAACTAATGGCCCCCAATCAGGATCAGTAGTATGAGCAGCAGTTTGGATGGAACTCCCCTGGGTAGGACTGAGGTCTGCCACCTTGCTAGCGGGCAAGTGTGCAGCATGTATAGTCATAGTCAAGGGAATTCTAGAGCACACACCTGACATAAGGTTGAATGACAGGAGAGGGAGATCGAGATGGCTCCTCTCTAGATGTTGTTGTAATGTGTAAGGGGAATATGTTGCTACTTCGAGTCGCAACATTCATAGACAAGGATTAAGTAATGAGAGAGAACTAGGACTATGCTTGGAACTCTATCTCCAAAAAAGCAAAGAGTGATAAAAGTGAAATGTACCCAGCATGAGTCATCGAGAGTACAGTTAGAACAACTGAGAGATGACTATCATGTCGCAAGGTACAAGAACATAGTAGAACAAGTAGATAATAGAGAGACAAAATGAGTTCAAGCGGTCATCACATGATTCTCAGCCTGAGACACCTAGTTTCAAATTGTGTACAAGTAGGAAAATAGATAGGCAGACCCTAAATAGGAATAAGATCAGGCAGAAAGTTGACCAGCAAATGGGAAATAGCTCATTGTTTTGACAAACTAGGGCAGTCTCACACAAGGAAGTGTAGTCCCGTGAGAGGAAGTGTCAGACTACGCACAAAGATATGCTATCTCACGTGAGAAAGTGTAGGAACAGGCTGAAAACTTACAGGCAGGGTTACTGACAGAACTGTGGTGAAACTTCACCCGAAGATGTGAAATCTCATGCAGGAAAGTGCACAAGGAGACAAAATCTCATGTGAAAATGTGCAGGGAACCCAACAAAAAAGTACAAAATCTGACAGTTGGATCAATTTTTGAGATAGGAACAAATTTTGAGACATAGCGTGGGCTATTCTCTGACAGAATGTTCAGTTCTCAGACTAGTTTTGGACAATTTAAATCTACAAACTTAGTTTTTGAGGTTTCAATCACTCGTTAACAAGCACAGAGTTTGGAACTAGCAAGCAATTTATGAAACAGTCAATAGTCAAAAACAATTCTACCAAGGACAAAGCAACTTGGAAGAAACATGGGAGTCTTGACAAAGTTTGTACATGTTGGATAGTTGAAGACTCGAAACAAACACTCAGTTATCCCTACAAAGAAAATGGTAGAGAAGACAAAATTCATGCCTCACAACTTATGCGCATGTGTTCACCTCACACAGTCGTGTCACCCCCTAAAGGGTGCCTGTGTTATTGGTGTTTCCAAGGACTCAATAATATATGTTCAAAGGTTTCCCTTGAAGTAGGGGCCAATGTCATATACCACCTTCAAACCTTCAGGTACATGCCTATGGTGAGAATCTATAGGAGAGATTCGTCCCCCTCCCTGGGAAAAGATTATGTCCCCTTTTGGAGATGAATCAGGTAGGTAACTAACTAAGAGAGTGTTTAATAGGCTTCCATTCACACTAACCTTTGGTGCCCCTGATATAGGGTTGGGGCCTCTCAGCCACACCAACACCTGAAAGTGTACACCCCTGCAAGCAGGGCTAGGAGTGGTGCTACTCAGTACAACAGATAGAGCTTTCTCAAGATGTTTGACATCATGGATCAAGAGAAAAAATTTAACATGGCTTTGGAGTCTTTAGACTCAACAAAGCTACTTTATTATAGTGAGGTGGAATCATCGACAAAAGGTGTGTACTCACTTGGGTCATTCCCAGAGGTTCAACTTCCGGTAGGCCCTCTAAAGGTGATACAGACTTGGCTTGGATTCAAGGGTTGGAGATTTTGATTCTCTCAAAGAGAGAAGAGCATAATCCTCTACCTCTACACCTTACCCAAACACACCAGACATGTTTATCACCAAGTTAACTCCTCTTCAACCAATCCAGAAGCTTCTAGGTTTCTGGTTCTCTGAATGAGAGAAGAGAAAAATCCCCTAGCTAGTGAACGTGCTAAACATTCGTTACCTTTCCTTGCTCCCCTAGGTATCTATCCTTCTAGCAGCATCTGGGTCTCAGGTTCATCCATGGTCATCACTTCCATGTAATGAAGAGCCTATTACCCTATGCTACTATCAAGACCCTTAACAAATTTTCACAAGGCCCTATTTAGACTATGCGAAGAAAGCAATAAAAAGATAGAATGTTTGAGTAGGTTTTAGATTATTTGACAAGCATCTTTGACATGTGTCCTACAAGCAAAATGTTAGAAAGTATTCATAGTCATGTTTTAGGAGCCTTTGACATGCGTCCTACAGCCCACTATTATGCTCTTTAAGAAAACAAAATCATAAAATCACAGCAACATAACAGATGTTAGAAAATAGGAACATAAAGTACAAAACTATGCAAATTTAAAGTTTTGGTGTTAGAGTTCGCGCGAGATAATGCACAGTCTCACGCAAGAAAACACCTTTTTTGTGTGAGGAAGTGCTAGGACAAGCACAACTTCACATGGTATAGTGAGAATCTTCACATGAGAATCTGTACCAAAGGCATACGAACATACGGATAGAATGCAAAAATTTGACAAAAACTTAAAATGAGATGAGGCCAGAAATTGATTTTCTACACCACGGTGGGGGCCAAAAATGTATAAGCTAAATATGGGCCTCTAATTTAGCCTCACACTTCAACATAGTCATTGTTCATCAGCTATAGACAAGAAGGAATATGAGATTATTCATCTTGCCTATCTGGATGATTCGACCTATTGCCTCCTATCTAGGTAGGGTTTGGGATTGCTCTTAGAATCAAGAGTCCAACAACCATAAACTAGCACTAGAATGGAGGATTTAATTGAAAGCAAGATGTAGTTTATTCTAGAATGAATATGCAAGATTAATCTAGAAATGAAATATGAGTATTTAATCTAAGAACTTTGAAAGCAAACTAGATTAAGACAAGTGCATTATTAAGCTAAACATGATATATTAATCTAAAATGATTATGATGAAGGGTGCTCCCCTTAATACCACAAACACATAACAGAAATAGAGAAACAACAACAATATGCAAGACAGAAAATTGGCTTCTTATTATCTCCACAAATGTGGAATTACAAACTTTCAGAATTACAATATGCAAAGCCACATGGGCATTCCCTTACAATATTCTGTAGGACAAAGCCTCGAACTATTACCCAGATCTACTACCCAGAACTATTCTGAACTGCCTAAGACAATAATACAGCCTTCCTTATATAGGCAATTTTCCACCGCCTGGGAAGGTTCCAGAATTTTAGCCAATAAGGCCGACCAAACTTAGAATTATTTTTATTTTACATTTCATTACATCATAGTCGGCTCAAGATAACCTTTGAAACCCGAACAGAAATTTTGAAGAAAATTATTTTCCGCCATTTCGGGTGGCCCAACTTCCGAAGACCATAAGTCATCACCAGTTGACCCGCTCGGCTATTATAACCCCATTTCGGAAACGCCACGAAGCACTCTACAGGCTTGACTCGTGCAAGCGCCTGTCACCCAAATTTTTGACCTCATCCGGGGCCTCTAAAGCCTTCAAAACTGAGTTCAAAGTTTCTGTACCCTGCTGCCAATACCGAAAATCTTCAATATCTTCCAATATACACTTGATCTGGCAATGAAACTTTACTGGCAGACTTATATGACCAAAATGAACCTCCAAGAAAGAAATAAGATCATTCTGAGCACATACGAAAATTACCAAAAATAGTAACTTTCCATAAATAGCAGCTCTGCACAAAATAGCCCTTATTGAAAATAAATAAATAAAAACAGAAATGTTTTTTTGGGTGATGCAAGATTGCTCTTACACCCAGGATGCTCCTACATCAGATTATTAAACTAACAATGAAAATGAAAGCTTTGAATGTAAACAAGTAGCAATGATAATGGGACAACACTTCATTGTTCGAAAATTGGGATCCTTTGAATGAGGAATGAGGGTTCTTTTATAGAATCCTGGGTTCAATCGATGGTCGAGATTGAATTAGATGAATGGTGGAGATTGAATGAGAGTTTAGTCTGGAATAGAAAGTTTCCTGCAAAGAGACAGTCAATTGTTTGCCTTTTGCCTGCGTGGAGCAGTTAACTATTTTATTGCCCTTTTGGGTTCTTAGTTAACTCAAAGTTTCCTTTTTTGAATTGAAGAGAAGATTTTTTGGAGAGAATACTTGATTAAATAAATACAATATTACCTCATAAGTGGATTTTCTCAATTATTTGAATAATTAAATTCAATTATTGAAATGAGGATATTTATTTAAAACCAAATATTTATTTAATTCCTTTTTCATGTGTATTTTAGCTAAAGAGGGTGAATTTAATTTAATTAAAGTGTTAGGAATTTATAATTAAATTAATCAATCATAGGGTTTATTTAGCCAATTTTTAGTCATTATTTAGGAATTAAATATGACACATGATTGATGCAAATTTAAGGTTTTTTGCATTTGACACTAAGTCAAGTAAAGTCAATTAGAAGATAGAATTTCCTAGTACAATAGGACTTTGATGATTTAGAAATTGATAGAATGAGACTAAATGCAACAAAATTGGTTAAGATTGTGAGATGCCAATTTTAGGGTATTACAATAAGTAGTAATGTAGCAGTGCTCATCGAGATGCAGCTAATGAATCCATGCCTTTTGTTGTGCTACTACATAGTTACTCAAAGAGCACTCTAACCATATATTCACAATTTTAGTCTATCCATTTGTTTGAGGTTGGTAGCTCATACTTGGAGTCAACTCGGTGCCTACCAATCTGAATAACTCCATCCAAAAATCATTGGGAAAGTGGCCATCTATATCATTGACTATGTTCCTTGGAGGCCATGCAATCAGAATACCTCTTGAAATAATGAATTTTCCACCTAAATTATCTGAAAATCCATAGGAATGAAAAATAAGTGAGCATACTTGGTCCATCAATCAACCTCTATGTAGATTTGGTCCTTACCCTACACCTTGGTTAGTAAAGTGATGAATTATATTGAAATTCCTACCCATTTCTAATCAGGAATTAACAAAGCATTAAGTAATCTTGCTAGAATAGTATGCTCAAATTTGTTCTACTGGTAGGTGACACACTCCTTGATGCATCCTATCACATCATCTTTGAGGCCTTTCCATGTGAACCTCTCATGACCTATTTATAAGTCTTGAGGTATCCTAGGTGTCCTACTAGGGTTGAATCATGAATATCCGTCAATATGTCCTCAATCTTTAACTCTAGCACCAAGTAGATCATATCCTTGTAGTAGATAACATCATCCACCACCTTTTTCCAATCATCTTGAATCTATCCGTCCATCATCTTATAAGAAAAAGTGTTTTTTGAGTAGTCCACCAATAAATGAGCCCTCCAATCTACTGAAATATGAGACAATGAGAATATGGGGGGTCTCTTGGATATGCATCAACTACCCCACTCTTCTTCCTTTTCACATACTCCATGTCAAAATCATATGCCTAAATATTTCTCACCCACTTTTTCCATCTCTCATTCAAGTCCTAGTCCAAGAAATGCCTCAAACTATTATGTTTTGTCCTCACCACAAATCTCACTCCAATTAGATATTGTCTGAACTTGTCCAAGGCATGTATGATGGTGAGCATCTCCTTATCATAGGTTGAGTATTATCACTTGGCCCCTATAAAATTTCAACTCTCAAAAGAAATGGGTTGATGGTCCTACATCAAAATTTCTCCAATGCCTTCCCTAGATGCATCACACTTGAGGACAAAGGGTCGAGAAGTCTAGCAATGCTAGAACTAGGCATGAATTCATGGTCAACTTAAATCTATCAAAGGCCTACTACACCTTCTCATCACAATGAAAAGCTCATTTCCTCATGAGAGCTGTCAATGGTGCTCCAAGTTGTGAGAATCCATTTATGGACCTTTTGTAGTAACTGCATAGTCTAAAGAACCCACACAAATCTATGAGTGTCTTGGGTGTGATCCAATTGAGAATCTCTTGAATCTTCTCCTAGTGGACCTTAACTCCCCATGTTCTAATGATGTGACTCAAATATAGGATTTATTTCATTCCAAACTTGCATTTGGACCTTTTCACAAAAAATGAGTGACTCCATGTTCCTCAATACCTTGTCCAAATGCCTCAAATGTTCTTCCCAAGTCTTTCTATAAATAAATATGTCATCAAGGAATACCAATAGAATCTTCTGTAGCTACTTGTTGAAAATGTAGTTCATACAAGACTAGAAGGTAGCAGGTGCATTGGTCAATCCAAAAGGCATGAACCAAAACTCATAGTGCCCATAATGGCAACATAATGTTGCCTTGTTCACATATTTATCCCTCACACAAATCTAGTGGTACCCAAAATCAAGATCAATCATGGAGAAGTGGACTGCTTCATGAAAGCTCATCTAATAGCTCATTAAATCCTTGGAATGGGGTACTTGTTCTTTATTATCTTCTTGTTTTAATCTCAATAGCCTATGGACATCCCAAGAGTACCATCCTTCTTCTTCACCAAGACCACAAAAGATGCAAAGGGACTTGAGGTAGGCCTAATATATCTCTTGTTGAGAAGTTCCTGGACTTTCTTCTCTATCTCATCCTTGAACTTATTGGGATGGATATAGGGAGTAGTGATGAATGGATTGGCTCCCTCCTCTAACTCGATTGTGTGCTCAAAGCCTCTATGTGGGGGTATCCTTGTCAAGAATGTCATTGAATACCAAACCGTGCTTACCCAATATTGCTTGAATCTCATCATTATGGTAGTATGCTTGTTGTCTACTCAAAAGTTTGGTCAAGACCAAACATTGTGCTACCTAAAAAACCTCATCATGTTTGAAAATTGCTTCCATGTGCTTCACCAAAATATCCCTAGGACCTACACTGGACATTTATCACAACACCACCTTCTTTCCATCCACCTTGAATGAGAAATCCATCCTCTTGAAGATTTGTGTCTATTTTTTGAGGGTTTCCATCCATTGAATTCTTGATATGACATTCATTTCATCTAAATGGACCACAAAGAAGTCATCCATTATTGTGTATTTGCCCATTGCAATTCTCAATTGTGGAACCAAAAGTGTGCATGACAACAAAAATCCTCTTGCCACCTTGACCTCGAACCCTTCATTCTCCAATGTGTGTAATTCCCTCTTGGTGACTAGAGATGAATTGATGATGAGATTAGCTTCACTATCAAGTGTGGCTATAACTCATTGCCCCTAAAGTGTTCCACGTACCTAAAATACACTACATCAAGGAGTCCTAGAAAGTGTATTATTGGTATCTCCTCTCCTTACAAGTGTGGAAATCTTCTCTGCACAATTAGTCTCTTCTTCTTGCCCCTTAGGTTCCTTGCCTTCTACCTCACTATTATATACCACCTTGATGTAATGGATATTCCTTTTTCAAAGGGAGTGGTGTCTCAGTTCCCAAGGCTCCTTGCATGTGTAATAAATATTCCTTCTCTTGAGCTCCTATCTTGTGGCCTCATCCATTAGTGGCTTCGTATTGAATGGTTTCTTGTGCTTTTCCTTACGTGCTAGAGGTGGCTTGGCGTGTGTGTAACTCCTAGAAGAAGATGATGAGATAGCCATATCACATGCCTTCTTGGTTTCCTCTTGGTGACTAGAGATTAATTGATGAAGATGAGAGTAGCTTCACTATCAAGTGTGGCTATAACTCATTGCCCCTAAAGTGTTCCATGTACCTAAAATACACTACATCAAGGAGTCCTAGAAAGTGTACTACTAGTATCTCCTCTCCTTACAAGTGCGGCAATATTCTTTGCACAATTAGTCTCTTCTTCTTGCCCCTTAGGTTCCTTTCCTTCTACCTCACTATTAGATACCACCTTGATGTAATGGATCTTCCTTTTTCAAAGGGAGTGGTGTCTCAGTTCCCAAGGCTCCTTGCACATGTAATAAATATTCCTTCTCTTGAGCTCCTATCTTGTGGCCTCATCCATTAGTGGCTTCTTATTGAATGGTTTCTTCTACTTTTCCTTACGTGCTAGAGGTGGCTTGGCGTGTGTGTAACTCCTAGAAGAAGATGATGAGATAGCAATATCACATGCCTTCTTGGTTTCCTCAATGAGTGTGCTAGGGTTTAGGACCTTGATCCAACTCTTCAAAGCCTCCATCAAACCATCCATTAATAGAAACACAAGTATCCTCTCCAAAATATTAGTCACCAAAACTAAAATCCTTTGAGATTGTGTGATGTAGCTATATATTGGATTTCTTCGCCTCAATTGTGCCAACTTCTTGAAATTGAGTTATGGGTCCTCATCAAAGTGATTAATGAGTCTCTCTATGAAGTTATCTTATGAAGTGATTTGGTCATGTCCAAGTGTGACCATTCCATGGTGTCACTATTTATGTGGGATTCCTTCAAGTGTAGAACTACAAACTTGATTACTTCATCCTCAAGCATCAAGATGAGATGAAAGTATGTGTCCACCTTTTGCACCCATTCTCTTGTTGATGTATTTCTGGATTCTTTGAAAGTAGATAGATTCAACTTCATAATTCTTCACTTGAGGTCATTATTGTGATTGTCATGGCTCCTGGTAGTAGGGAATCTCATCTACAACTCCACATAGTCCTTGAGGGGTGAATTTGATCCAAATTATCCATCAATCCAATCTTGCCTCAACTAATCTTCCATCTCCAAGAAGGTAAGCTATCTTTCTTTTCATTGTTCGATCCTTTGAAGAAATGTATGCATTAATGAGCATATGTAGGATCATTGTATATGTGATCTGCCATTAATTGGATTGTCACCATGCCCATTATGATCTCCATTTTTCCTACCTTCCACCAAAAGTCAAAGTATCTCACCAATGTGTTATTGTCCTCTCACTAAGGTGTCACTGAGCTACTTTTCTCCTTTCACAAAAGTCTCATTGAGCTGGTGTTGTCCTCTTGTTAACTCCCTTAGCAATGCCATCATCTTAGCACTTTATTCTCCCATCCTGTCCAGTATCTCCTCTAATAGATTGTATGCTTGTATTGCATCCAATGCTTCCCAATAGGTTGGTAAGATCACTAGCTCTAATACCACTAAAATGTCTCAAGTATTGAAAACCCAAAAACATAGTGGAAACATTGAAATAACAACATAACTCGAAGATCAATTATTACTTTCAAATCAAAGATAATGATGCAATCGATATGTCACAAGCATTATGCCTTTGAATGATGATGTATTGACATTGGGAGGCACATATAGACCCAATATTCAAATTGAATCTTCCACCAGATCACAGCCAGTCTATGAGTGGGTTCACAACCAGTCTATGAGTGGGTTTTAGTGGGTACAAATAGCTGATCCCTAATACAAATAGTCTTATGTATTCTAGTTTAAATATATTGATGATGTTATTATTGTGTATATGTCATTTATTTGGCCTGATTAATATATTATTTCCATCAATGTGCTTTCTACGATAGTAGTGGTATGATCCATCAACTACAAATAGAATGAGTTGATTTTTTGATGAGCTTCCAAGCCTCTGAATTTGAAATAATCCTACTATGTGTAGATGGAGGTTGTGCGCGTGATGAGGATAGGTAGTGACAAAATGGAATAGTTAGATGTGGAGGCCAAGCATAATTGTAAGATGTTGAGAGGTGACAGAATGTGGATATTCTAGGAATGATGTTTCCATCTCAAGAATGACACATGGCTAGGATGAGGGAGTTGCTTCAGATTTATCAATTTCTCCTTACTAATTTTTTCTATGGAAGATTGAAATCTATCTTTGGTGCTGGATTGACTCGATATGTTAATGTCTCTGTGCTCAATATGTGAGTGTCATTGTGGATCTTGATCATTAGTGTGTATCACTCTAATGAATGATTGATAATCATTACTCATTGATGAGGATCAAAGTGTCGTCGTATATGTTTGTAGGATATGAAATGTATTCGCGAGCGATGTTATCACTCTTTGATATTCTGCTATGAATATTGCAACTTATATTCACATGTTAGAGCCAAATGTGGAAATAGTCTGTCCACCTTCTAATGATGTTGATGAAATCAAGGTTGGCTTTGATAATCATAGAATGTTGTATCTTGTCAATGGTTGATCTTTGATGTAGCTGATTATGATCTACAAAATATAATTACTCTAGTTAGTCCAATAAGGTCACAAAGTGATTTCACCTTATTAGAGAAATCAACAAACTAGAGAGGATCTCTCACATTTGAAACTTCTCTTTCATGCTTAATTCCTCAATTGAACTTGTTGACAAAAGAAATTATATGCTATGAATGATGCTAATGAACAACCAAAATAATTACTTAAATATGCAAGGCTAGGTCCTAAACCTCAAATGCAGTGGTCCCAAAATAAAAAAATGTGAAGATAAATCATAATTAATCAAGGTTTCACACTAGTGTGCCCCATGATTGGGCCCCTTATGTGACAATAAACTCTCATGCGACCATAAGAGTTAATTGCAAAATAGAATAGGTCCAACCTAAAGAGGGGACATGACAAAGAAACTCCATTCAATTACATGTAAATGAAAATTTTTATTAGAGGCTATGCTAGGACCAAATGGTGATTAAGAACATACTATCTTGACAAAACTATGAAATAAACTAAACAACATATGGAGAGAGCAAAATCAAGAGGACACTATGCCCAACATGTAAATCAAAGGCTAATAAGAAGAAGTTGTAGTTTCTATATGGAATTGCCATCAAGAAAATGCAACTTAATTGACAAAAAGATAAGAGAATAATGATTAGTAGTTCAAGTATAAAGACAAAAGACGACATGAATAGCATGCTAAGTTGGCTTGGTTTAATTTCAAAACCTATCATGAGTTTTTTAGGGAAAAAGGATCAATTCATGACCACTCTTTGTCATAGGCAAGCTAAATGGAGAACAAAGTAAATGCAAAGCATTGATAAACCTTGACTATTTTCTTTGCTCTTTACAATGGATAAGAATAAAGGTTGCATTGAAGAAAAGCTATTTTGAATATTTTATATTTATTCACCTTTTAAAGATTCTTATTTAGAGCTTATAAATAAGTGTCTTGAGCATAGAGTTTGTAACTCAAATTGTGAGGCCCCTACTGTCTGAAGGAGTGAGGCTAATAGTCCACCTCACTACTCAACTTCGAGTGATTTCTCTTCTTCTCACTCCTGTGAGAAAGGCGACTCCTCACAAAAAGGAAGATGTAGAAATTGGGGTGGGAGGACATGAGGCTCGTAGGTTTTATTCAGTTATGTTCGGAAGTCATGTATTTGTGTTTTGTTTAGTGAATGAATATATGTAAGTAGAGTTAAGCCTATGTTGAGTCTTTGTGTTTTGTCCAATGGATGAATATAAGTAACTTGATGCTAAGCCTAGGTTAAGATCATTCATCTTGTCTTTGTGATTTCAATAATTAAATTGAATTGAGTAACTATTTGAAGCTTTTCATTTATACTTATTAATTAATAGAGTAATAGCTTTATTTATTTTTAGCAATTATTTTTTAGAATTGTGTGGTATTTCATTCATTTAATCATTTTTTTTGTTGATGTAGAATGTATCTTTCTAATTTAGCCAATAGTCAACATTCGTTGGTGTAATTCTATTATATCTTTTTTTACACTTTATAGCCAAATTTTAGCATCTAGTTCAAGTGGTAGAAATTTGTGGCCATTCTTACTGGAATTGTTTTGATTACATAAAAGTAGGTTTTGAAAGGACCCGAAACCTTTTACATTAGAGTTACATGATAAGCATTAAAGATCTAATAGAATTGTGCATCAACACCAAAAAAAAAAGGCACACAACCAAGTCCTTAAATAGAAATAAAAACAAAGAAACTAATAGAGGATAGCAAAAGGACAATAGGACAACAACCTGCAGACTAATACATTTCATAAGGTCTGTCGCTTGATTAGCTAGCATCTGCATATTAGCTGAGGACACTTTGAGTTCTTCAATGTCATTATTCTTATTACCCTCCAGCTTCCTGAACCTAGATCTAGTCCTCATGCTGGGACCGTTATCCTCTTTGACCTCGGTGATCACCTACTCCCCTTTTCCCTGGTCCAGTTTGTCCATCAGAATCTTAACATGCTCTGTCGAAGCCTTAAGGATAGCGAAGCTCTGTTCTGCTATGTTTCCCACCATTTTCTCCAGCTTGTCCACTCTGTTTTCCATAATTTGAATTCTTTTTTCCATTCCCTCTCCTTTATCAACTTTCTCTTCCATAGCAATAATTATGTCATTAAAGACAGTGAGCCCCTCAGCCCTACCGATTGTCTCCATGAGCTCATCAATGCTTTGGCCCATTGTTTTCTCCCCCAAATTCATCTTCTTAAGGATCCCAATCTCTTTTTGAAGCTGATGAATATGGGTCTTCATTGCTGTAATGTCGCTTTTCATATTACTTAGGTTAATCAGGAAAGCAAGATAGCCCAGATTCTGAAAATCCTTATTCACTCCCTCCATTTCCTCCTTGGAACTCTCCACCTTATCCTTCCTAGTGTAAGCCATGTCCTTCTCCTGCCCATCTTTCTCAATATTTATCATGTCCCGAGCCACATCATATAGAATATTCTCCTCGACCAGAACATTTTGGTCCACCCCCATACTCTCCTCCACAATGGGGTCATTCTCCATCCGCTCATCCTGTTTATCATGGCTATTCTTCTGAGAAGAAGAATCCTCATCAGAGGAGATAAGAACCCTCTTAGCAATTCTCCTATTCCCTTTCTTGGCTCTAGTATGCTTCCCAATAGGCTCTATTTTGTTTTTACCCTTCTCCTTGATACTGTCCTCTCTACTCTCCTCTTCCTCCCTATCCATATTTGTAACCGAGTCCTCCACCTTAATTTTCTTCTTTTTTATTTTGGGAGCCACCTCCTGGTACTCCTCAGAGTCCCCATCTTCATTCTCATTTTCCTCCATGAAGGGTTCCTCCGACTCCTTACCATCTATGTCATAATCTTCAAGGGCCTTCCTATTCAACCGAGGCCTCTCCACCTTCTTTGATTTCAACACCTCGTAAATGAGGACCATTAACCCTTCGTGACAAACATGGTCTCCTTCTGGATCCCTTTGCCAACTGAGGATAGAGGCATTTAAAGAACTCAACAAATAAAAGGGGAAATTGATTTTAACCCCATGCCTAAAATGGTTCAGTAAAATCAAATGATGATTGTAAATTTTGGTATAATGTCCATCAAGAGTAATGTAGCTAATAATCAAAAAGAGAACCAGTCTCCACGCCCTAGAAATACTATTAGGATTAAAGTAGGAGTTATCCACCTTTACCATACGCTTTCTCTCTTGCTCTGTTGGCGTGAAAGCCTACAAAGCTTTATCCGAGATCTGCCTAACCCTATAGAAGTTAATACCTTCAATCTTAAGACCCGTCGCCTCTACAATTATCTCCTCTATCACTTCCATGCTCTGCTTTCCCACCATAATTTTCCCCTTGTTCCAAGTTTTAATGAAATTCTTGGTCACAACAACTTTCCCTCCATGAAGCTTCTCCAAAAACATCGCCAAGCCCCCATCTTTAACAATCTTCCACACCTCCTAGTTTTGGTTCCATTCGTGACAGTTCCCTGGTTCACATCTTTTCTTTCTACCTCCCATAGCTCTACAAAAGTCAAGAAAACCCTTCTCAATTTTTTTTACAAAGCTCTACAGATTAGGCTTAGAGAAGTAGATCAGTTCTCTAACCCTACGAATGACCCATATATTGTGCCAAATGGAAGCAATTATCATCTCGTAATCCCCCCACTATCCTTCATCATATTCACTCCAAATTTTGCATTCATTACTCATTAATCTGCACTTCATTTAGAACGTGTTGCCTACTATTAACTCAGTCCTTATCAATTAATGATATCCCTTCAAAAGGGAGGACAAAACCATCATCCCACTCGATATCCACCTGGCTTTGGCAAGCCACATTCGCAGCCCAGTTAGCCACCGAATTGGCCTCACTAAAGTTATGAGTTATAATACACTTATCAAAAGAATCAATAATGTTTTTAACCTTACTAATAACATTGGCTATTGTCCATGAAGGGGTCAAAGTATTATTCAGATAATTAATAATATTTAGGGAATCCCCTTCAACCCAAACCTTCCTATAGTTTTTCCTCTTTGGCTAACATCAGACCATAAAGAGCAGCGTTCACCTCAGCAACATGGTTGGTATTGAAACCTATAGGAATGGCCTTAGCCCCTTTACAATTCCCATATTCATCATAGATAACTATACCACAACCAGCTATTCTCAGGTTTCCCTTAGAGGCACCATCGAAGTTGACTTTCATCCAGCCATTAGGGGGATAGTCCCACCTGGCCTCATTTCTCAGATTTCTCTTGGTATCCTGAACCATCCTCCCTTCAAGCTTCCAATTTTTGTAGACTTTAAACTCCCAATCATCTTTCAGTTCCTAATACTTTTTAATCATCCCTATGTTCTCCAAAAGAATTCTCTTAATCTTGTGGAAGACAACAACCCATCTAGACTCCTTATTTCTAAAAATCCTAGGGGAAAAATAGCCCATCTAGAATTTTCTTTCATCTGAAAATTTTGTTGTAGGTATTGATGGTTGGAAACCCAATGCTAGGGGAAAAATACCCTTGTGGCTATGGGGCCAATAGAATGCATGGCCCCATAGTGTATTTTACACACATTATAAAATACACTAATACACTATGGGGCCATGCATTCTGGTTGGCCTCATATGCACCACCTAAAAATATGACTTACATATTTATAGTTATAAAAACTCCCCAAGAAATCTTGTACAATGTATGTAGTAGTAACTTTTGTTAGTCTTTAGTTTAGTTAGATCATGGGAAGCTTCTATTTACAATTTGGATAATGGTTCCACCTTATATGATGTTCCATTTTGTTTTGTGCCAAACAACAATTCAAATAACATTTTTGCTCACTATTATTTCTTGTTTATAGAATTTTCATGATTAAAAAACAATACTAAGTCTTGGATACATTTAATTTCACTTGAAGTTAATACATATAACGAGTTGGTTGAATTACATTCTTGCCTTACCTTTCATTGTGTTAAATGTATAAAAGCGGAAGCTTTATAATGGAGGCAAAAACATTGCAAAGATCATTTTGACGTAGGGGCTGGTAGGATAGATGTATTCTTTGCATTTCATATGCTTTTATAATTGGTTATGAGGAAATTTGTGCATCTGCAACCAAGGTTGTCTACATTCTCCTCTTTTGTTTAATAAGTAGGAGAAAAATCAAAAGGGTGGCTTAAAAAAGGGCAACAATCTTTGCGTGGTAGCAACAACTTTGTAGACCCTGTCACATACAGCCCCACTTCTACACCTCTTGTTTGGTGCCTTAATTTATATGTGCAAGAACTATTGATGGCCAAGGAGAGGTTAGAAATTCTAGAGGTTAAAGAGCAAGAAAGAAGCCTCAAAATGCATGTTCTGACCGCAAAGAATAAATCTCTATTGGACAATAACAATGCTTTAAAAGAACAAATTTTAATGTTGCAAGAAACACTGCTAGCTGGGAAATGCGAATGGCAAAGCATGAAAGATGAATGGCAAAATATGAAAGATGAATGAAAAAATACAAAAGTTTCATTGGAAGCGAATAGAGTTACAACAAATACTGAGACTTTTCATGATAAGGAGAAATCGTTACAACATGCTAGTTTGTTGGGAAAGGCAAAGGTTGAAGAGGACAAAAGTAGTATCTCAAAGATTATCAAAACATGGGATAAAAATAGTAAATACTCTGCTCGTACAAGTGTGGAAGCAAATACTCATGCAAATAACACTCAAGATAGAGAGGTCAAGGGAAGGGAAATCAGGGCAGCTAACGTAATTATCAAAGGAGTAAAAGACTATGGTGAAGGTGAACACACTTTTGATCTAACAAGGGACTTCTTAAGAGAAGTGTTTCTTCGGCAAGGCAAAATCGACCAAGCATGGAGGTTTGGAAAATTATTTGATGAGAGAGATAGACCCATAAAAGTGGTTATGTCTAATATTCGTGACAAACAAAATTTGTTAAGCGAAAAACCACTCTTGAGAGGTTCCCGTTTCTTTTTAGAGGAAGATCTAACTATGAGGCAACAAGAAAAGAGAAGGGTTGAAGTGCCAAAAATTAGAACAACAAGAAATGAAGGCAAAAGGGCATGGTTATTCAAGGGTAAAGAAGTTATTGCTCATTTTGGGCACCTTCACAATGCAGAGCAACAAGGGGGCAACCAAGATTTGGTAGCAAACTCTTCAGTAAGCAACTTTACAGTTGGATCAACATTCATCCATAGAGATAAGAACTCAACTCTGAGTCTTTCACATCAAAACAAATAGCAATCAAGTTCAACCCAGGTGTCCTTAATCTTAGTTATTTGGAATTGTAGAGGTTATCCTTGGAGATGTGGGCTTGGGTTGGGGCCTATTGTGGAAGGCAAATACATTATTTTCTTTATAGAGATGCATGAGCATGAAGGTTGCAAGAATCCCTTATTTGAAGGCTACTAGAAGGTGGCAGTTTGGAATTTGGCAGTGGGAAATGGTAAATGACATGGAGGCATTATGGTTCTAGTAAAAGAAAAGGTAGGATGTGTTATTCAGTTGGAAAATGAAGACTCTAATAAACAGTTCATATGGTTCAAAATCATGGAAAACAATAGTCTCCTTAGGTTTGCAGCATGTTACTTTGCCCCACAGGTTTCTAAAATGTATAAAAATCACGGTTTAGATCATAGAGATCCTTATGAAACTTTGAAAAAGGATGTTGCTACATTTTCACAGCAAGGGGATGTTCTCCTTGTTGGGGATTTCAACGCTAGAACAACAAAAAAATAAGCTAGCATTTTCAGTTACAAAGAAAATTGCAATCCTATTTGGCTCACTGAAAAGAGAAAACATTAGTGGGAAAGAGTCTCGGAAGATGCTAAGGGATCTAATCATTTTGGGGAAGAATTGATCACTCTATGTGGCACATTTGATTTAATAATTTGCAATGGTTTGGCCAGATGGTCAAAATCGGGCAAGTGCACTTGCAACACGTATAATGGTGCGAGTGTGGTTGATTATGCAATGTGTTCACACAATCTATATGAGAGAATCAAGGATGTTGTAATTGGGGAACACATATGAGACCTCAAATCTGATCATAGACCACTGTACATAAACTTGTTGTGGGTTGAGGATAGGTAGCTTGGGACAAAAACTCAATCCCCTCAACGCTCACTTTCACAAGGCAAAATCCTTTTGACTTTTGAAAATGGTTGCATCTTCAGGGCTGCACTTGAGAGAATTTGTAAGGAAGAGAACATGCAAGGGCACGATGTTAATAGTCATACTTTAACAAGTCTGATCCACAAGGCTCTTTCAAAGTGCAAAAGAACAAAGATAAGAAAGTTTGAAACAAACTATTTTTCCAGTCAATTTGTGGTTTGACAAAGGAATGCAAAATGGCTAAGAGGAATCTCAAAGAGTCAAATAAAACAAATAGTGACGTTAAAGTTTACAAGCATATTTTAAAGAGAAAACAAGCTGATTTTATGGTCACAAGGAGAGATGAGCTAATTTTCCTTAGTAAAAAAACCCCAAACTTTTTTGGAAGGAAGTTCAGCCGAGAAGGAAACAAACTGAAAATAATATTACGACCACTCAATGGCTTGATTATGCTAGGAAATTGTACGAACAAGAAGGTGAGGTGGGCCTACCACCCTTGGTCAACAATATGTCAAATCTTTTCACCGAGCAAGAGGTAGAGATGGGTATTAAAAAGATGGGTAGTGGTAAGGCCAAAAACTTGGTTGAACTTCAAGCAGAATATCTCAAGTGGGTCATGAAAACCCTTGCACCACACATTATGAAAATCTTCAATAATATCAGTCAACATGGGTTTCCTAAAGATTGGACAATCAGCCTTGCCATACCCCTTTTTAAGAGTGGTGATGTCAATAATCCCTCCCACTATAGGACCATAATGACCAATCCTTTGTTTGCAAAATTATTTGGCAGCATGATAGAAAACAAAATCAGTAAATGGGCTGAAAAAAATCATAAACGAGCAAAAGGGCAAGCTAGTTTTAGACCAAAGCACTCGATAGTTGATCATTGTATTACTCTAAGACACATAATCGAAAAAGGATGGAAGAAAAAGGATGAGGTTTTTTGCTGTTTTGTTGACTTTAGAAAGACTTTCGACACTGTCCCTAGGGACAAGCTTTGGCTCAGAATGGAAGAATTGAAGATCCCTATGCATCTCAGAGTTGTTGTTCATAAGATGTATGAAGAGGTAAAAGTCAAAATTAGAATTTCAGTCAACATTTCTAAATGTTTTAGGAGTGATATTGGGGTCAAACAAGGTTGCCCTCTATCTCCTACTTTGTTTGGCTTATATATCAACAAACTTGAAGAATGGTTAAACATGCAAAATGGTGAGGGTATTCAGTTGGGAGAATATTTAATAAGGCTGCTCCTCTATGCAGATGACCTCATTTTGATTGCCAAATCCGCATATGGTTTGCAAGCACACCTATTTTCCCTTGTGCATTTTTGTAGAATGGTGGGAATGCAGGTCAATATTAACAAGACTAAAGTCATGGTTTTCTCTAAGAGTAAAAAGCAACATCAACATAAGTTCTATTTCGAAGGAAGCATTCTTGAGGAAGTGGTGGAGTAAAAATATTTTGGCATTGACTTCAACAAAAACTTAATGTGGGATGGCTGTAGAAAGAAAAGAATGTTAGGTGGTTGGAAGGTGCTTTATGCTCTCCAACATAGATGTTGGGAGGCTGAAGTTTGAGATTGGAAAACTATTCAAACTCTATTTGGTCTTCTAGTTCTGTCGGTTGTTCTTTATGGGTGTGAATTATGGGCCAACAACACTTCATCCTCACAATGGAAACAAATCGAGGGAATCCAAAAACGTTTGATCACTAGCAAGTTTAAAATCAAAAGCACAATCCCATATGATATATTGCTAAGTGAAATGGGGGCTGCCCCTATTGAGGCACTTGCTATGGTGTGTCTCATAAGCTATTTAAAAAGAATTGAAAAAATGGAAAAAGGTAGACGACCTAAAATTGTCTTTAATGATATATTGTGCAAAAGTAAGAAAACATGGATGCAACAAAACATAAAGTGGATGAGTAAATGGAATATCCATTTCAATATGTGTCCCACACATAACAAAGATAGAAAGGTCTTCGTTATGGATAAATTTTACAAGAGAAACTGGGGAAATGAGCTTGAAAGGAAGAAAACATATTACATCAATGAGTTCAACCCCTCGTGTGATCAACTTTAAAAAGCGTACATAGGGGCTAACATTTCTTGGAGAGTTAAAACTCTTATTGCACTGCTGAGAACCAATTCTAATCAACTCCATTGTGAGACCGGGCGGTGGAAGAGGCCAAAAGAGGCTTGGGAGGAGAGAGTTTGCATGTTTTGCAATTCTGGGACTATGGAAACCAAACAACACTTTATCTTAGGATGTGATGCATATAAGGACAACGGGGACAAATTTGTAAGTTTTTTATCTGATAACTATTGGCATAATCTATTAAGTGAGGAGTGCATTGAGAAGTTGAGAGTGCTCATCGTCAACTTGCACAAGAAACAAACCGAGTAACTAAAATTGGCTTAATTTTGGCAGGCTGTCTCATAGGCTATGTTAGCCTCGCAGACGTTAAAAAATTATCTATCTGTCTATCTATCTTTATCTTTTTGCTTCTCTGTACTTTGTACGGTTTAAAAAATGTCTTCCTTTGTTAGAAATGCTTCTTCTCCCTTTGCTCTTTTCTTCTTTAGCACCGCAAAAACTAAATTTCCATTTACATTCTTCTTGCAAAGGTTTGTTGATTTTCAAGTTTTGTCACTTCAGGAATCGTTCTGCTGAGATACTATATGGGTATTCCACTTCAGAAATACTTGGACAGAATGTCGTCCAGCTTCTTGTGCATAAAAATTATACTGATTTTGAAAACGAACGTGTTGATCAGCTTGCGCGAGGACATAGCTGGAAGGGGCAGTTGTTGTTTAAAAAGAAATCTGGAGATATCTTTCCAGCGTTGGTAACCAACACGCCTCTTTATAATGAAAGTGGTCTCTTAGTTGGCGTCATTTCTGTGACAGATGATGCACGTCCTCTTCGTGGAAAAACTACTGTAATTGACAACAATTCATCTCTGTCCAGTGAGGCTGGTGATTGCGCAAGCAGAAACAATGAGATGGGCAAGTCTAAAGTGGAATTTCAACAGTTGTTTCAACATCCTATTGCATCAAAAGTATCTAGTGTTGTAAGTTTTTCATTCTCTGCTATTTCTCTGTTTTCTAAGGGTGAATTCCATCAGAAACAGGGGAAGTTGAGATCATTGCTCAGTGTTGGTATTTTAGATTTCTGGGATTCTGTTCATAACACAACCGTGTTGGGTGAATTATTGAAACAGGCATCTAAGGTCACATCTAAGGTGCGTTCATGGATGCATAATGGTGACAGTGTGGAATGTGAAGGTAGGATTCACAGAGGCAAGTGTTCTGAACACGTTCCACATATAAGCCAGGCTTCAGACCATAGAGAGTATCACAATGTCAATTTCAATGAGACAAAGGCATTTAAAGATACTAGAATATCATTTAATTCTAGCATTTCCCAACAATTTACCCTTGTCAAAAAATTCATGGGTACATCTGCAAGCAACACTTGCAATGGAAGTGAGAATAAAAATGGTATTTGCAGCACCTTAGGCTTCAAAGCAGAAACGTGGATGAGAGAGAAGGGAAAATAATTGAATTGGGGAAGTGAATGTCATGTTGAGGAGATTACAAATCGTATTGTATGGCCTCAGATGAACCTTGATAAGAAAAAGGATCCCGAAAATCACAAAAAAAACAATGCAAGTTATCGTAGAGAAAACTACAATGGTGATATGAATAAATCAAGGTTTAATGATTGTTCCATCCTTCGGCTATCAGATAATGCAGCTAGTGTGAGTCATAATGGAAGAATTAGCAGTATCAATTGCAGAAATACAAAAAAACTTGAAATAGATTTGGGTACTCTGGACTGTGAGATTCTCTGGGAAGACATGACAATCGGAGAATACATTGGGCAAGGTAGTTTCAAGTTCCTGTTTTCCATTTCTAGGCTTCATTATGTATAAAATTTGCATTTGAAACTGGCAAGGAAGTAATTGATAGAGGCAATTTCTGTGTTATTTTTCTGTATTTTTCATTTCATATTATTTGCCTTCACATTTCTTTGATCTTTCCTCCATACCTTCTAACAACTGTTTTTTAAAAGGAAGCAAGTAGAGAGGGAAAATAATTGTGTTTCTTCTAGTGATTGTACATCTATGTTGGCCTTATTAGAGTCCATTTTTCTTGCATCAAACTGAACAAATCATAAAGTCCATGGTAAATATTTACTTTCTAAGTGTTTGTATTTAAGTTGGAATTTATTACATTTGATTTAATTTTTCTTGCATCAAATTGAACAGATCACAAAGTCCGCATTGAACTCTTTTTTTTCTAAATGTTTGTATTAACTGGTGTATATAGCTTAAATACATCTTGTTAGGGACATGGATATACTAAGAGGGAGGTGAATCAATATATCACAATTTCAAATTTATTTAACATTAATTACCATCAATAACTTCTCCAAGCAACACAATCAATCTCAAATCCAAATGATAAGAACAAATACAAAATCTTATATTATCATTAGTGCAGCTAATCAGTAGGAAACACTTTCATTCAACAACACATAAGAACACCAAGTATATGTGGAAACCCAGAATGGAAAATACATAGTGAGAATAGCCGCTTGGGTCTACTGCCCAAATCCGCCTCACTAAGATATAATTAATAACTTACAATATGAAGTAGGCACCAACCTACAGAAGACACCAATCCCCAATTACTTTTGCATGCACCAACCTACAGGAGATGCCAATCCCCAATTAGTTTTGCAGGCACCGATTCCCCAATCCAAAATTTGAGCACCAACTCAGTATATGATACATCAATCTCATCAAAATACAATAGATATGAAATGTGGACCTCCAAGGCTGACTACAGAGCTTTCGTCTCATCTAACCAATTTCAAAACTTCTTCACACAGTGTGTATGATCTTCTCATAAAACCGCACACAATGATGGAGATACTACTCACACAACAACACCCATCTACTACGCATTAATCATTACACTTTTGGATATTCACCTTAACAATCAAACAAGAAATGAATCTAGATCTAAAGTGTATATATGTTACAATGATTATTACATTCATATGTCGACCTGTAACAAGATTATTGCATCTACAAGTTGGCCACAACAATAACTCTTAACAAAATCTCTAATTGGCTAGGTTCAAAATCCCACACGTTACTTTAGGAAAAGAGAAACTATGCATTTCCCAATATACATTCTAGCGGGCTCAATGAACATCCACAAGATACGTTGAGCACACATTACAATCCTTTTGCACATCCATTTGGAACATCAGCACAGTCGGCAAGTGAGCACTCTGTCATTTCCAACTTTGTATCTATTGAAGCTTAGCCTCTAAAACTCTGGAATATGATGCCTTGGAGGTAGCATTACTCTACTTTCAAACGACAAGCCATTACTCTCAATTGCACTAGAGTGCGGAGCCAAACATCATGAAAGTGCAATTGAGTGCACTTATAGTTTCTGAGCAACAAACCTCAGAAACATACTGCAAATATTTTCATACAATAGTACTTGTAATAAACAACCAGTAACATCAAATACCAGAGCGTAATGATAATATTAAGATTGCTATCAAACATAGTTTATCACAATCCTCCCGGAACACAAATACTGAGACTTAGACATGATAGTTATTGCACTCTTTTGGATACCTTGACATCAATGACAAAATTGATCAGCACCTTTGACACCAATGACAACTTCTTCCCAACATTCTGCCCCTCTGAGACTTAAGAATAACACTCTTCTTTAACAAGTTCTATCATCTAAACTTTTTGGCTTTCTTTCTCCCCAATTTCTTTCATCTAAGATTTTGGCTGTTGACATCAATGGTGAAGGGACACCTTGATCCTTCATCTAAGACTCATTCTCCCTATTTGAGATGATCTATGTAATGAAACATTATGTGCCTCACTGCAATATTACCAAGCCTTCTTGTGGTAGGGAGTCAATACTCCTCAAGCTTGTGCTATCTTTATAACATCAAATAGGAGAGAGATCTTTTTCTCATCTTCTATTTGAAGAACTCAAATGTGTTATCATACTCTTCTTCTTTATACCAAGGCCATTTTTCATCTCTTTTGCCCAATAGGCATTTAATTTTCTTGGTCTCAATGGGGTCATCATTTTTTGTGTTGCAACTATTCTCAAAAGGCTTGCTAGAATTTCCTTTTGTGGCTTCATATTCTTCAATAGTGTAATGTCCCCGTTTTTTAGACTTCGGATTTAGCTTGGTTTGGCGACCCTCGCAAGCTAAACGGGTGTTCAGAGGGGGTCAGTTTGTGGAGCCAACGTTGGGAATCCATTCTAGAGATTTAGATTATCAGGTCTGCTCTTCGTTCGGGTCATTTTGGCCAACTTACTATTTTTAGTAAGTGGGGTTTTTGGTATGGCCGGGATTGGCAGGGTGTTTGCATGGAGCGTCAGACATCTCAGGATTCAGTTTCAGAGAATCTCCAGTTTGAGAGACTTACTATTTATAGTAAGTCTATTTTTAGCAGTGGCTATTTCTGGCAGGGTAGTATCTATTTTTTGGCTGGGCAGTTGGTCCTGATGCTTTGTCAGAAGTTCGAAGATTGCAGGCAGACGGGTCTGTGGCTTTAATTTTAAAGGCGTTATTAAATAAAATTATATTGATTTAATTTAATAACTAACGACTTTATAATATTATATTATAAAGTGGGGAGTATTTAATAAGCCAATTAAGGGAAATATTAAAAAAGTGCTTTTTTGAAAAAGCTATATATTTTGCACGAAAAAGAACTTTCAGGCTTTCATTATGCAATCATATTTTAATTGGAGTTTGTGAAGTATTGCCCTGGCTAGGGTTTCGAGGACGGATTCCTCTTTCTGGTGATTTGAGCCATTACGTGTTAATGGTGAATTTCGCACTGCTGATTTTGAATTAAATCCAGTGCTGATGTATACTGGATTTATATGAAATTTATTCTACAGGCTGAAGTTATTCTGGTGAAGTTTTATTTAATTCTACAGGTGGAATGAAAATTTGCTTTCAAGGAATTTGAATTGAATTGATTGGAATTGGAATTTGAATTGATTTAATTCAAGTGTTGAAGTGTAGGAGTTATTCATAATTTATGTGAAGGGATTCAATAAATATAAGTTTATTATATTTACTCCTGGTGGCTGGTTGATTATAATTCTGGTTTTTGAATTCTGGGGCCATAGAAATCCGACCTATTTGTACACAAAATTGGTTGATCAAGGCTGCGACTTCATACAAAAACGTGGGACATATTATTGGATTTTAATGGAATAAAATAGCTGGCGTTTTCTCCTTGTGTTGCCCACGTGCTAGGCGATTGTAGTTTCTGCCCTATCTTGGACCCACGTTTTAGTCTGGGACTCACGTGAATAACAGCAGCAGAGCCGTTTCATGTTCTAGGCGCAGGTTGCAACCTGGCAGTGTATCGTATGTGGTGGCAGTATAATCTGGACCTGCATTCACACTCCTCTTCCACGTTTCAGTCAATAACAGTCACGTGCCATTAGAATCAAGATGGCAGCTTCCTTGCGTGACAGTCATTTCTTGGTAGAAGAAACATAGCACGTTCAGGGTGACGTGATAAGTTGGAGAAGTACCTTGCTGACTATTCAGGTGTTTTTTTGGATTTATTTATTGAATTTGCTGTCAATGAATTTCTTACAGGAATAGAAGAACATTAGTTGTTGGAAATTAATAGGCAAGAGATATTCAATATGTATGAGAAACTTTAAGTTGGTTAGATATACTTTCAGAATTTGTTGTTTGCAAGTTATAATTGGAAGTAGTGAAAATTATCGTATTATTGTTTAATGATCCTACCATTTGAGCGTGGCAATTTGCAAATTATATCAAATTTAGTCTATTGGTCCGGAAAGAGCCACTTAGGTTCTTCACAAATACTAAGTGTACTGTTGTATCCTTTACTTTTGGATCCATCACATATATTGGTTTGGCCATGAAATACAATATTAGGGATTATTGACTTTTCAAAGTTTCGTTCCTCTTGCCTTCTTTTCTACACTTTCTTGGTTTCCTTCATCTAATTAGCAAGGGTGCTTTCCTTTCTCTGGTTTGGAGGATTTCATCAGTTTGCTTTTCCAGTGTCTTGGAATGTGTCGAAAGTTGTGTTGTGACCTTTTCACACATTGCCCCATTGCAAATGGGCACCCTCTCTTTTTGCTGAATAAGCCAAGTCTTTTTGTAGTTAGTGTCATCTCACGACCCTTGAAATACATAGGTGATTTATTGTAAATCTATAATGTAGTGTCATTTGCCTTTGGCTTTCAAAAAGGAAGTTTTGTGAGGGATAGTGAAACATGGCTAAGTATGGAAAGGAAATTAATCTTTCAAAGGGCGTGCCAGTGAAATTTGAAGTGTTTTGACAAACTTACTATTTTTAGTAGTTTCTATTTTTTAGTAAGTCTATTTTTAGTAAGTTTCACTATGTCTCTGATTGGCCTAATTTCGAGTTTGGAAGAACTTACTATTTTAGTAGTGTCTATTTTTAGTAAGTTTCATTGTGTCCTAGTTTGGCCTAATTTTGAGTTTGGGCGAACTTACTATTTTTAATAATTTCTATTTTTAGTAAGTTTCATTGTGTCTCCAATTGGCCTAATTTTGTGTTTGGACAAACTTACTATTTTTAGTAAATTTTGAGTTTGGAAGAATTTACTATTTTAGCGGTGTCTATTTTTAGTAAGTCTCACTATGCCCTAGTTTGGCCTAAATTTCAGTTTGGATGAACTCACTATTTTAAATAATTTCTATTTTTAGTAAGTTTAACTCTCTTTGATTGGCCTCATTTTGTGTTTGGACAAACTTACTGTTTTAGTAAGTCTATTTTTTGCAATAGATGAGCACTAAGAGAGAAACAAAGAGTATCCAATTCTAAATCCGGTGGAATGAGCGGCTAAGGCAGATGATCAAAATGTGGCTAAGTGTGGAAAAATGTAATGAGCCCAGCTGGCTCTCAATAACAAACTAGCTTTTTCGAATTAATTTGTAGTTGTTTTGTATTTTTTAAAAACTTAAATGATTTTTCATTTCAAATGAATTTTCCAGAATTTCAATAAAAACAACAGCAGCAATTTAATATCATGAATTCTTCATCCTTAGGACATCAACCATCATGATGAAAACATATTATCATCAATCCATACAATAATGAAGCTCTTAAACTGTTTATCAATTGCAAGAAATACAAATTAAATTCAATGTGTAAGGCACCTGACCAATGTACGGTTGCTGATGATGAAACACAGCCTCTTGACACAGCCCGCAAACCCTTAGTTCATGACGCAACACCTTAGCATTGTTTCCTTCTTGACGTAAGGCAGTGGGAATAACTTCTATGCTAGCCGTTTGCAAGAATAGAGACTCACTTCAAATTCCTAACACCAACTCAAGCTCAGCTTAATTCCGTACCAAGTACAGCCCTGCAGGAAATCTGAACGGCTGCAATAAATGCTCAGGTTTGTGATAAGAACAGACTTCCAATAATCACAATGCAAAATCAGTCAATCCTCTGCAAATTCCAATAAGATTTGGTGTTTTCTCCAACATATGAAGACCAAACACTTGAAACCCTTACTTCTCCTCAAGAAATTTCGATTTCCTTCTCCAAGAACAAATTCACAATTTCATCAAATTGACATAAGGTAATGAAAATCAATTTCTTCCTTGAATTTATAATGCAAAAGGAAGTCTTCTTCAAGACACTTTTCATTAAAGAGTCTTCACCAACACAACACTGAAATATAACATTAAAGTTCACAAGTTATTAAATTAACATAACTTAATTTAATAACCTTTATGAAAACGTGATGCAACTGAATCTCACTGGCAAAACATTTCTAACTTCTGACAACAGTGCCCCGAGCTCATACTGCCCTGCCAGAAATAGCCATCTGACCAAAATAGACATTATAAATAGTAAGTCTCTCAAACTGAAGATTTTGCATAATCAGTCTTGAAACATCTGAGACCACTGCACAGGTGCCTTGCTAAACATAGCCATACCCAAAATACCACTTACTAAAAATAGTAAGTCATCAAATATGACCCCAACGAAGAGCAGACCTGGCAAATAGAACCTCCATAATGGAATCCAACCACTGGCTCTACCAACCGATCCCCTCTGACAACCTGATTAGCTTACGAGGGTCACCAAACTAAGCTAATCCCAAGAGTCTGAAAAACGGGGACATTACGAATAAATCCTTCTCTATGCTCCATTTGCACCCAAGGGGAATTCCTAGAGTGTAAGGAATTTCTTCAAAATGCAAAAATCCTTCTCCATGCTCCATTTGCACCTAAGAGGGGGAATTCCTAGAGTGCAAGGAATTTTTTCAAAATGGAAAAATCCTTCTCCATTCTCCATTTGTGCCAAAGAAGGGGAATTCCTAGAGTGCAAGGAATTTTTCCAAAATTCCAAATTCCTCCTTTATGTCTCAAATGAGCTCAAGAGAACAAGGAAATATAAAAAAATGGCTAAGTATAAGAAAATTTCTTGACTCCTTAAATGCACCCAAAGTGAAAGAGCATGGAAACGTTGAAGAAATGGCTGTGTTGGAAAATTCCTCCTTCATGTCGAACATGCACCCAAATTAGAGAGAACAAGAAAAGATCAAAAAATTGCTAAGTATAAGAAAATTCCTTTGACTCCTCATGCCCAAAGTGAAAGAGCATGAAAAAGTTGAAAAAATGTCTAACTATTGGAAAATTCCTCCTCCATGTCTAATATGCGCCCAAGTTGGAGAGAACAAGGAAAGATAAATAGTAGCCAAGTGTCAAAAAACTCCTTGACTCTTCAAATGCACCCAAAGTGAAAGAGGATGAAAACGTTGAAAAAATGGCTGTGTGTTGTAAAATTCCTCCTACATGTCTAATATGTGCCAAAGGTGGAGAAATGACATGAGGCTTGAAATTTAAAGTCCAAGGTGATATTTTGGTGAAATATGGTGTCTTGACAAGTTAGAGGATGAAAGACATCAATGCAAGAAGATCCAAGATGAAGAAATCCAATCTAAGTACAAAGACAACTTGAGAAATCTAGTTGAAGGTGTTCAAATTCCAGACATTTAAATTCTAGAATTCCAGTTCCAAACAATCTGGTTCAAGGCGAATAAGTTGAGGACCTTAAGATTCAAAACATTGCACTACAAGTACAAAACATTGCACTACAAGTACGAATAGGAAGAATGCAACATCTTGAATTTCCTTCAGAAATCCACGATCAAAAGTTAGAAAGTTCACATGAAAGATTTCAAGAATGACAAGATTGTCAACAAGAGAGTCTAATCCATTTCAAGAAGGTGAAATTGCCAACAAGTGCATGGAAGGAAGAAAATGATCAAGGAGAGATAGTTTTAGAAAAGTTAAGCAAAGTTAGAACCTTGGTCACAAAATGATGCAGTTAGAAAATACTGCCTGTAATGAGTTACCAAGTCTACATAGCACCCAACATGCTAACATGGCGCACAATCATCTTCACCAGCTAATCAAAGGTCTTCAAGTCAATATGTCCAGATTCATTGCATTTAAACAGAGGAATAAAGAACAAGCTATTTTGAGCAATGAGTTATTAAATGCCTAGTGGGCATGCTGCCTCATCATTGGTCGACTTGGTCCACTCTCTTGTTGGTGGACAACTTGTCCTCTCATTGGTCCATATGGCCCCACTACTTTATGCCACAAAAGCTATTGATAGTAAAACCCTAATTAGGGTTCTGTCTTGTAATCTTGGCCCTTGATTTCAAATAAATCTTGGTCATTCATTCATGGAAGGAACTCTATAAAAGGCCATGCCTTCTCATTTGTAATTCATAGATAGATAGTTAGCTCATTAGAAGTGAAGAGCAAGAGTTCCGTCTTGTAATCTTGGCCCTTGATTTCAAATAAATCTTGGTCATTCATTCATGGAAGGAACTCTATAAAAGGCCATGCCTTCTCATTTTTAATTCATAGATAGATAGTTAGCTCATTAGAAGTGAAGAGCAGCTCTTGCTCCTTAGAGTAGAAGTAGAGTAGGAGAAGTAGAAGACATTGTTGTAAGACTTGGATAAATAAAATTTGATTTCATTGAAGATATTTTGGATTCATGTTTATTTCAACTTGTTTCATGGGGTTCTTCCAATTTCTCAATTGTTAGATGAAGTGCTTTGATTTCAATGGAGAATGTAACAGTGTTTGATGAATTTCCATGGCTCATACTTTTGCATCTTGTTGATTATAAGGTACAGTATATTGTTGGTTTGAAGCCTTTTTTTATGGATGCTTAACTTCAATCATTGAATGTACATTGTTTGTTTTAATGGTGTTCATTATGATATGAAAAATCTTTGCATAACCCTTGGAAGATTGCACTAGTTCTTGTGGGGTAGTTGCTAAGCTTAGAAAAGCAGAACTTGGTTTATTTGGAATTCGTCCATTAGAGCATTATCCATTGATATCATTGCTCTTAGGAGTAGATTTAGATCCTTCTAACCCTTTTCCCCATTAATTTCAGTTAAGTTGTGTTTGTTTGAAGAAGCATCATGGGGTTGCAATATCTGATGAAGTTCAAGCCATCATTGTAGAAGAAGTGAAGAACGATTCAAGTGTAAGTCCCTTTGTGTTATAGCATATACCAAGCCAAACGAGCTCATATCCAACATAAAGTTGCAAGTTCGTAGTAGGAACCTTGGAGTCGCCTCTATGATCTTTGCAGTCTTAGCATACGAGGGGTCTGTGCTCAAGAGAGGATAGAGTATCCTTTGGCACTTTATTTTGTGTTGGTGTGGTCATAAAACGCCCATCAACAAGTTGTTGCACTTATAACATACAATATTGAGATCAACCAAACAGGCAAATGTATTTCTGCTCACAAAATTATTTCTTCTTGTATGGAATTTTCTACAATCTACTGCCTTATCCATAATGATTGCACTTAGAATAGCAACTAGAGAAAGAATAAACCTTGTATTATGCACGTATCCTCCTGAATTTTGTTTTCTGGATCTATTTTTCTATCTGTGAACATGGATGAACCCTTCATCCTCATTTTTTGTGGTATTTAGTCAATTTGGGTTGATTGGATCCTGAACTTTTGGAACCATGTCCATTTGGATCTGCATTTTTTTACATGGGGATCTAAAAAGCTTTATTCACTTGATTTTCATTGAATCCAATACCAGTATTGATGTGCGGTGCTCTGCAGCTGCATACAATCTTATCTAGGATCTCAATTTCTTTCCAGATTTTACATTTTTGCTCAACTGATTGTTTCCTTTCTCTAAGTCCTTTCTCAAGGATAACATCTCTGCCTCTAGTCTTTCTAACTACTCTTTGACCTTTCTTTTATGACATGAATTTGCCTTGTTTCTTCCAATTAAACTTTCACTTGTATGACTGCATCTCATATTTTTCTTTTATTCTGAAATCTTCTAAAATCTGCAGTCCTTGATTCACGATTCTTTTCTTCAAATTCTTGATCTCCTTGTAAGAACGATGTTCTTCAAAATCTATTTCAACATCTTCATTTTTGGAGTATACACTCATCTCATCTTTACTTAGGGTTTCCATCACCATGAGTAGAGGCCTTTTTTTCACTTCTGGATGTGTCCTCATCATACTCCTAAGATGTGTAGCCTTCTTCCTCAACACACAAGCCACTTTTTTTCTTGCTGCGAGTTCTTAGTTTGCACTTTGACGGAATGTGACCAATCTTACCACAATTGAAAGATTTGAATGGTAGCTTACTTTTATCCTTGCTAGAACCTCTTCTTAATTTCCTCTCAAATTTTGCTTCTTTTGGATCAGAACCTTCACTAAAATCTGAGTCCTCTTTCTTCACAGATGCCTTGAAGGCTGCCTCCTTTCTTGAGGACTTGTTATTCACAATTCTCATTTCATATGCAGTTAATGTCCTATGTAACTCATCTGTAGTCAAACTATTCAGATCTTTGGCTTCGTCAATTACTGAAAGATTTGGATCAAACTTAGAGGGAAGAGATCTGAGTATCTTTAACAATCACTAATTCTTTCACTTCTTCAGCAAGTCCTCTGATAGTATTGACAACTTCATTAGGTCTCTATGGTTAGATGGTGGGTAGGCTCAGATGGAATGTGTTGTTGGGGAGGCTCAAATGGAATGTATTATGGGGGAGATTCCACCTCATTCTCAACATGTCTCTATTTTAAACAAAGAGGCGTGGTTTTCCATTGAGGAAGTGAATGGTTTGGCAGCTGAACCCGACATTGAAGATCTAGTGGTTTCAAAGGATCCGGGGAGTTTTGTCTCTTCTCAAAATGAGATTTGTCCTAAAATACTAGTGATTAATGAAAATTCCAATGGAAATTTGACTCCTAAGGAGATTTAGGAGCGCATTGACTAGAAGGATGGGTTGTTACATAGTCTAGACTCTAAGTGAAGGATCTACTAAGAAAAAAGAATACTTGAATTATGAAATTCAATAGGCAGTTGCCAAAAGGAAAATGAATGAGCTGGTTTCTACCCTTTCGGGAGGGAATGGTAAAGAGACTAATAATAGGATGGCTACCTATTGGTGTGTGTTTTATGACTGTACCAACTGTAGAATAAAATATTGAGATATCCTATCCTCTCTTGAGCAAAATCATGTATATGCTAAGATTGTGAAAGACCATGTAATAGACTCCAAGGTTCTTTTATGTTAGTTCTTTATCGTGGATAATCTCTATGGTTGATGTGATATGTTGGTATCATGAGGGGACTTACGTTATATACCTCAAGTCAACTTCAAACAATACTGCCTATGGGAGCTTTTAAGTAATATGGTAGTGAAAGTACTTTTTTGGGGTCTTTTCACAATATATGCTGAAAGTAAATGAGTAGGGTTGAGAGATCTATTCCAATCTTAATAACTTGAAAGATGACTACTGCTACGATGAAATCTACCAAACTTTGCTTTGCCAAATTCAACAACTACACAAAGTTGGTGCAATCTTCAAGGGTTGTGCAAATAATTTTTATATCACCATGAACACCATCATAACAAACAATGTGCATCAATGATAGAAGTAAAGCATCCACATAATGCTTAGAACCCATCTTACACTACGCTTAGGAATCACATAAGAGCAAAAGGTATGAGAAAGGCGATTCCACCATAACACTATTATCAATTGCATTTGTCTAAGTACTTGAAAACAAATCTATTCTAAGTGAGGGAACAAAAAGAACATGCAAGCACCAAAATACATCAAGAAATCACCAAACTTCAATGACAACTTTATTATCTTGGTAGCTCATAAGCAACAATCTTCAAATTTCATCCTTTACAAATGAGAAGTGAGGCCTTTCTATAGGTCTCAAATTACAATGAATGGCCTGGATCGAAATGAAACCGATGGCCCAAATTTTGTCACCTTGGCCCTATAGGGTTAGGGAAAGGAAAGAGAATCTACAATTAATGAGAGGGTCCACATGGACCAACCAAAAGGAAGCCACTCACTTAGTGGAGAAGTGGTCAAAGATGACCCATTAATGAAGAAAGATCCCCCCTAAGTCATTAATACCTTGCCTAGCATAACCTATGCTTGATTTTGTTCCTTAAATGCCTAGAATCTGGACAACACTATCTCCAACTCATCTACATTGACACTTGGCGCTACTTCTCATTTGAATTCCAGAATGGTTATGTCTCTTTCACATGTATTGAAACTATTCTCCCAATTTGGCATTGAGTCTTAAGTGGTGTGCATGACATTTGAGAATAACAAAAGTTCTCAAAGTCATCTCTTGAGGAGTTTGATTGAACGAATTCCTCCAAGCTTCCCCTTAGGCTATCTCCAGTCATATCATCCTTAGTCATTCTCTGGGTAAACAAAGCTACCATTGTTTTGAAGATCCCCTTCTGAATGTTTCCAAACGCTTTTCTCAATCGAGTAGATTCTTCATTGGAATTTTCAAACATTTCTTTCGCCATGACTACTACAGTATACCAATGGATGAAATCATATGCCTCTCCTTCCCTTACCACTCCACCATCAACCAACATCTTCCCGAGTGTCTTCGTGAAGGCTTGCTATTGTTAGATTGTCTCATTTTGCTAGAGATGATCATCATCCTAGGACTCATCTATGCATTGCATCCTGGAGAGGAAAGCTCATGTCTTTTCATTCATTTGTGCCAAGTCTTCAATTTTTTTTTTGCCTACTTTTGAATGCCTTCAACCCATATCTTCGCACCTTGGGTGACTCTTCTCATCTCCTCAGTGCCTTCTACTGACTCTGCTGGGAGAACCATAGGAGGAACAAATGCTTGATTCTCTTCTCGGACTAGATGAGATAAGATTTGTAGATACCCACACAAGGCCTTATTCTCACCTTTCACCTTTTGGTATTTTTCTTCCAACTTCCTCATCTTCTCCTTCATTGCCTGGCAGAGTTCTCAAACTATTCAATGACCTACTCCCTGGTGACATGTCCTAGATAAAATGCTGTCACATTGTACTCTTCTGGGGTGATCTAGTCCTTGGCTTTATCCACTGTGGGTACTACAATTCGCAAAGTCCTTGACTGTGATTCTTCCCTGGTGATCTTTGCTAGTTTCTTTGCCTTTCCCTTTTCCTCTAGCCTGTTGGCTCAGTTTAGGATATCTTGCAACTCCAATGCAGGATCAACTTCCTTCTCATGACTTCTCTGCATCCTTTACCTTAACCAGCCTGGAATGACATGGTGATCATAAATTGACAACCATTCCTATTCTTGCAACATCCTTTCATTGATTTCCTCTTCTGCTATGGGACTTTCTATCTCCATGACAAGGGGCTTCTATTTCTTTAGCAGGGACTTCTGCCTAAATAGTAGGGACTTACACCTTTGTTGTGGGGACTTCTACCTCTGTCATTACTTTATCTAATATGGTCTCAAGGCCTTCCTCACCTTGCTCTTGATTTCTCTATTGGGCAGATTCCTGACAAGGATTAATGCTTTCTCTATCTTGCACTGGACGAGTTATTTGATTTGCTTGTGACATCCTTATCACACTCCTTCCAACCTCTTCTCTTGTAAAACAATCAATTTCCTACAAGCCTGGGGTCCTATTGGGTGATGCTGATGTTATCCTTGGCCTTTGCCTATTCTGTGCAGGTTATTCACTATGCTCATCAGGCCTCTTCTTCGGTTGCACTTCTCAGACAACACTCGTCCCTTTTCCTTGCTCAACATTTTTAGATGAAATTTCTCCTTCTTCGATTCTAACTCTTGATGGCTGCCTAGATCTATCATCTTGTAATCCTAGATGCCCCATCAAGTTATAAGATAGACAATCTTTACTCACCCCTAGTCTACTACTTGATGCTCAACCCACCATTTGTAAATTTTAAGACTGGTCCTGCTATCAAATCGAGATCAAGTATTTCGCTTGTGGACCAATCATATGGCCAGATGTTCTTCTCTCTCTCTTTCTCATAACCAACCTGAATCATGTTTGTATCTTCCTATACTTGCTCTAGTACCTAGGTTATCTTGCATCCCCTGATCATGTTGAGTGCCAATCTGGAAAATATCCTCCTAATCTAGTATTCATCTGCAACGATTGTCCATAAATCTTCAAGATGCAACCCGTTTTGGTATTTTTCACTAGCTACCACTCTGATTTGGTTGTAAGGATCATAATTTGTTTTTGCTGTATAGAGTGCTAGATGGTTAAAATATAATTCATCTGTTGACCTTTAAGCTATCTGTATGCATTGAGACATTTCAACCTCATCTCCTATGGTGATTGGGAATTCAAGTCCCAACTTCTTTTTTTGGATCTCGTTGTATGTAGTCAGTTGCCTGGTGACCTCCAACAACACCATCTTGTTAGTCGGTTACCTTGGAAGTCTGTATGGCTTGGAAGAAAACCCTTGCATCTTAATGCAGAAGAGAGGTGGAAATTGGATGAAGCACACTCTGTATTTCTCTATCAACCTCATTGTCTCAGTTGATAGCCTTGTATGGAAGTCGCCTTGCAAAGTTCTAACTATGTGCATTGCGAAAGTGTAGACTTTGAATGCCTATTCTTTCGACTTCAGCATGATTGACTTGTATGCTTGGATTCCAAAAGCCTCTAAAATTGCCGATGGAGAGAGGTCTGCTAGCATTTTGCCATCGGGGTCTAATCATTTTATCTTCTGAATTATAATGACTTGTGTACTCCACGATTACTTCCACATGCTTGATGGTCGAGGGAAAGCCAGCTGCCGCTACAATTCTGCTCTTCACTAACTAGTTGGCTAAGTATGTGGGAGCATGATCCTTGTAGCCAAACATTCTTCTATTAAACAAATTCATGTCAAGGCCACCCAAATTCGTGTCACCGATATCTTGTCATATTGACACGATCATTGACTATGGATAAAATCCCTTCTTCTCATTCTTGATCAATGCCAATCTGGACAAGCTCAATCCTTTAGGTTCTACCATTCTTCTTCTTGCTAAAAAAGTAACAAACATAAGAACATGCGAGGAACTAAAAAAATAGATTAAATTTCTTCATTCGTGGAATATTCTGACTTTGGAGAAGAAAATTTGAAAATTTACTATAGAACTTCTCTCTCTAGAAATCTATGCCTCTTTGATTTTTCCAACTCACTGCACAATTACTTCTCTCCAAATTTCACAACCTCTATTCCTAATTCTTCAAACTCAATGCAACTTCAACTCTTTCTAGCAAGAGACTTTCTCTCTCTTGAAAATTTGCACATTTCCTCTTGAAAACATAATCTTCACTTCTTATATAGGGATTCAGCCATTAACCTACTAAATTGGCAATGGGTTAATTGTAGGCAATTGTATTCAATACACTTCCATGTTGCCATTTTGGGAGAGATTCTCTTACAAAATGGCCACTTGTCTTGGATTATCTTATTATTCCTTTAGTCTCATTGACACATGTCACATTCCTCCTATTTTATCAGAAGTTTCCACTCTGGATATTTGTCTTCATCACCAAGCTTCAGTATGGGTACGTATTTGAAGAGGTTGGAATTTAAATATTCTGGCAATTAAATTATCTCTGACATTTTTAAATTAAATATTGGATGTTATTGAAATACACCAAAAATTCCAATACCTAATTATTTCCCAAATAATTCTAACATTTCCCATTTATTCCTCATCTCAACAAATTTGTTGTCGCAATTTCAATTTTATATAGATGGACTTTAACCAATTTCAAATACTTCCAATGTCAACCTTGAGTTTTTTGCACTTGATCATTTCCGCTCATGTATGGTTGAGGATTTCATAATTGGATAGATTTTTATATTTCCCATGTCTCTCGTATCCTTGACTTTGATGGTCAAACTTTTAGTCTCACCCTTTAATTATTTTCGCTGGAATTCCATTATTATTTCAAATGTTTTCTCACCTCGAGAACGTTTTGATCAAATTGAAGGATTTCAATCATTTTAAATACATTGCTTACCCCTATAACCTAATACTATAGAGCGCATGAGGTATAATTGAAGACTTCAATCTTTCAAATGAAATTTCCTTGGCCGATATATCTTAGCGCTATAGAGCGCATATATGATGTAATGTCCATTTTTGGGACATTGGAAATTAAATGAGAATTTAAATAAGTATTAAAATGACTTTACTGGAGCTTAATGAAAAATTAATGAAGTCATTTTAATTTTAAGAAGGGCCAAAAAGAAAGGAGATGAAGAGACAGGCAGAGGGAAAATGAAGAGTCACTACATTGGGCTTTAAAAGAAGAATGATAGTCATTTCAGCATGCTTGGTGTATTCATTTCTTTTGGTAGAGCTTTGAGAGCTTCTTGTTATTAATTCTAGTTTCCTGAGGACAAAAACCCTTGGGAGTTTTTTAGCAGATTGGACGGAAACCCAATTCGAAGCTGGAGGGTGGATTCCCGACGGAGTTCACAGCTAGGTGAAATTGTTAGAGGTATTTCATGACTGTCTGGAAAAAACATGTTTGTAATGGTTTATCTATTTTGAAGGCAATATACATCTCTATTTTCAGATGTTATGTGTTTTCAGAATTAACTGTTGATGAATAGAAATCAATTTTGCATGAAATTTGTATGTTTAAATTTATGTGGTAAAAACTGAAAGAAATATCCTAGGGGGATATTACAGTGGTATCAAAGCTTGTTCTCCTACTAGCCTATGAGGTTCAAAAGGGCTAAAATTGTGAAGTCTTCCTGCAAAGAAAAAATTACAATTAATATCATGTCATTATTTTATCTTGGATTTTATGCTAGAAATCAAAGGGGCCAAGATGATTGGTGATTATTTGTTGGAAGTCTTGTGAAACGAAATCGGTAAGATGAAGTATATCGATATTTGATGCAAATGAATATTTATTTCCAAAAAGTTGTATGTTCTGGAAAATACAAGTGTCATATATTACAATTGGGTTTGAAATAGGAGATGGTATTGATGTGGGTATTTTCGACTTAAGGAAACAATAATGCTATCGTGAGTTTCATGCAGAACCAATAAAATAAGGTTTGAGCAATAATTTGATTAATAAGTTTGAAAAATATATTTGTGGGCCCGATTTATGAATGTTTTTTCTTAATTGAGGAAGAAATTGAAAGAGGAAATTTTATAGACAAGGAGATAAACTAATATTTGTGGAAAAATAATCATTTGTCGGGAACGCAAATATATTGTTGGCTGCAGCTGAAGATTATTAAATCAATATATATATATATAGTTTGTGGAGAAAAAAATTCTTGTGGGGTCTGTTGGATCACCTAAAAATTTTCTTTTTGAAGCATGGAAAAGTGCCACATTTTTATGTTTGGTAAAGGAGAAATCTTATATTCGTAAAATATGATGAAAATCCTTTTAAAACGAGTCAAAAGGGGCATGTTTTGCTATTTTGTGGGTTTTCAAAACATCAATTGCGAAATAGAAAAATTTCGCTATTACGCGGGGGTAAGGATAAGGATGTGTGAGAGCGATTTTTTGCTATTTCGCGAGCCACATTGATAACAGTTGACAAGTAGCGAAATTTCGCCATTTCGTGATGGACCAAAAGGGAGACTTGCAAATTGGCAAAAGGTGTAAAAAATTTAAAAGGACGAACATTAATTAGGTGTCCAATTTGCTAAATTCAGAATGTACATATCCAGTGCCGAAAGGATTTGTTAGAAGATTTGAAGATGATGCTTGAAAAGATAAATTGGCACAAGATAGATTAAATGCTTATGATCCCGAGATTAAAAGAGCCAACACATGAATTAAAACAACACAAGTAACGATCGCGCTTTGAGGATTTTCTGAGAAGGAAGAAGAGCCAATCAAAGAGAATCAGGGAGATATAGTATAATAAGAGTTCAAATGACACAAGACATATTGATACAATTCCTCTGAGGTTCGCAAATCAGAACGAATTCTATCAGAAGAAAATCTGTGAGAAAAACATGCTTCAAAAATGTTGTAATTTCTACATGCTGCAAAAATTATGTTGACAGAGTGTGCAAACGAGGGTAAATTGTAAATCTGAAAACGACCTAGTTCAGAAAATCTAATTTCCAAGCTTCAATCAGATTCTTAACTTTTCACGAGATGTTTTGGGTTTTCGACCAAAACCAAATCCGAATGATAGGTAGTTATTAGTTAATTTGTTAAGAATTTCAAAAGTAGTTTCTTATTTTTAATGAAAGGTGGTGTCTTTTTACCCTTCAACCACATATATGTGTAGTGTAAAATGTAAAAGAGAGGCAATTCAGATTTTACAATACATACAAGATGTAATACATATCAATTTCAGATGAAAGCATCTGAAAATTAGATAGAGGTAGATAGATATACATAATATTATGATGATGATAGTACTGTAGGTAGATAATATGTATGGAAAGTGATTACAACCGAAGTGCAAATCAATTGTATTCACTTTTTTGATTAATACAAAGAAAATGTGTTTTCTGTCCAAGGTTGAGGAAGTAAGTTCATTTTTTTTGATTGGATTTGTCCTTTGCATTTTCAGTTTCAAGAATTTCCTTTTTACTGTTAGATGTCGAAGAATTGAAGCTGTAATTATTGGTTTTTGAGTATCAAGGGTTGTATACGAATCTCTCATCTATACAATTCCTTGTCTAATTGGTTTCCTGCCAAGGAGTTAAATTCATTTAGACTGAAATAAATATTATAACCAACTTATCCTTGATGTCATGGAGGAGGGAATCTGGAGTTAAATTGTAGAATGTACATGAGGGTTCAAACAAAGCTTGATTGCATTCCGCCCAATTAGTTGGATAAGGGACTGGCCTGTGTATTTTCTCAAAGAAGGCTTTTTACATTGCAAGAGCATTGAAGTTCTTTCATTTGATTCATATGTATTTGAAACTATTAGTGCATAATCTCATATATAAAGCATTCTTTACATACACCACATTTTTGAAGCATTCAAACACAAACAAGAAATATTTTTTAATCTTGATCAATCTCAAGAACCATTTGCCACTTTTTGAGAAATCACTCAAAGTTTAAATTCGCTATATAAAGGCACCTTAGTGTTTGGGTTGAGGGTTCACCCACCTAGGTCTCGCGAAGCCTAAAGTGTAGGTGAATTGGATTATTCCCATTCGTTGGCCAAGATTGATTGAGGAATCCTATTGGAGAATTGGCATAGCTCCTGGATTTCCAATCTGCGGTTTTGGGAACCAACAGGGTCAAGTATTTTTAAGTAGACATTTGAAATTAATCAACTTTTCTCTTGTTGTAAGGGGGCAAGGGATGGAAGGAATTATAAGCTCATTGAGATATTTGTATCTGCCAGCTCCATTATTGCTATGATTGGATTAATCGCTTATTTGACCATATGTGGCTTCTCAATTCTTCACACCTATGGCTATTAATGTTTGTAATGTTTGGCATGGATGTTGGCCATTTTCGTAAAGAGCGGACAGGGATTTTGCGGATGATTGCTTTCGTTTTGGTTTGTGTCATATGTGCTTGCTATTGAGAGTTCAACAATTTGGTGCAGTTTTCAAATTTGATGAATGAACTCCATATAAGATTAGTCGAGTTGAATTTTTGGAGCCATTTGTAGACTCGTGGGAAGCACATGTTTTAGAATCATAGTATATTAATTCGTCCATTTTAGAGACAATGTTAAGCTGTGTGTGTGCCGTAAGTATGAAGGATGGGATTAGTGATAAGCTTAATTTGACTCATATTTGTTAAAGTATTGTTCGTTCGTGTTTAATAAACGATGAGACAATAATATATATATATTATATTGAATGGAATATTAATATTATTGAATCGTATAAACTGTTATTAATATGATTATCACTGCTATATACAAACAATCACGATACTATCAGACTGTTAGTATATGACAGTCACGATAGTATCGTGACTGTCCAAGTGTATTAATTCCGCCAGGCCTTATGCATTATGTTTACCATATGGTTCAAAACGATAATCATTAGGTTAGTTAATATGAACAGTCATGACTTATCAATTAGTATGATAAGTCATGTCTTTTCATATTTATTTCTTCAGATTCAATATATATATATAGTCATTGTATTTTTTTTGTAGGATCAATCAATAACCAAGGCAATTGTATTCTACTGCATACATTCGGTTTACATCTTATGATCTATAATTACTTAACAATATTGGCCATCATTTTTTTCTACTTGGATTGTCGTCAGAACTCCATATTGAAATTGGAATCACTTGCTGTTTTAAGGAAAAACAGACTTGATGGAAAGAAAAGAATACCAAGCTAAAGAGGAAACAGATGGTTAAGTCTCATTTGGGAACGAATTAAATTGAAGAAGCTAACTATCATAAGACTGAGACCAATTGGAGGATATAATTTGTTTAAGTTTTAATACTTTGGGGTGTAACATTCTGTAGTGGGAGCATTTGTTGTTATAGAAATATAGACTAAATTGGAGAAATATATAGTCCCTACGTTAGAAGAGTGGCAGGGGAATCAAACAGAATTAATCTTTGCGAATTATATAATTATTGTTGGAAAGGATTTAGAATTGCTGGGAATTTAAGTGGCGGATTAATGACTGAAGACTAAATATTTATTTCAGTTGAGCTTGTATTAATATTGCCATGAGCTTTGTCATGAGCTCTATTGATGTTGTGGTTCTTCCAGACAGAGGCGGAAACAAACTATAGCTGTTACAACTTGCATCAAGATTTTCCTATATGTTTGATGCTATTGCTGTGTGGGAGAAATCTGGCTACCGTTACAGAAATTACATGTCTTCGAAGGCAGGGTCTTTCCATGTTGTGAGCTTGTATTAATATTGCCATGAGCTTTGTCGTGAGCTCTATTGATGCTGTGGCTCTTCCAGACAGAGGCGGAAATAAACTATAGCTGTTACAACTCGCATCAAGATTTTCCTATACGCCTGATGCTATTGCCATGTGGGAGAAATCTGGCTACCATTACAGGAATTTCACGTCTTCGAAGGTAGGGTATTTCCATGTCGTGACCATCATTGATTGGAATAGAGTGGACCCCAAGAATTGCTGGGAGTTGATGGAGGCTATTTTATGTTTCAATTGTTGAGTTGGACGTTTATTTCTCCTACTGCCCACCTGGAAGACAATATTATTCACCAATCATAGCTGCCCATTCATATTTTTGAAATAGGAGTTGTTCATTCACAGTGAACGAATTGGTTTGTGTCATATGTGCTTGCTATTGAGAGTCCAACAATGTGGTGCGGTTTTCAAATTTGATGAATGAACTCCATATAAGATTAGGCGAGTTGAATGATTGGAGCCATTTGTAGACTCATGGGAAGCGCATGTTTTAGAATCATAGTATATTAATTCGTCCATTTTAGAGACAATGTTAAGCTGTGTGTGTGCCGTAAGTATGAAGGATGGGATTAGTGATAAGCTTAATTCGACTCATATTGGCCATCATTTTTTTCTACTTGGATTGTCGTCAGAACTCCATACTGAAATTGGAATCACTTGCTGTTTTAAGGAAAAACAGACTTGACAGAAGAAAAGAATACCAAGCTAAAGAGGAAACGGATGGTTAAGTCTCATTTGGGAACGAATTAAATTGAAGAAGCTAGCTATCATAAGACAGAGACCAATTGGAGGATATAAATTGTTTAAGTTTTAATCCTTTGGGGTGTAACATTCTGTAGTGGGAGCATTTGTTGTTATAGAAATATAGACTAAATTGGAGAAATATATAGTCCCTACGTTAGAAGAGTGGCAGGGGAATCAAACAGAATTAATCTTTGCGAATTATATAATTATTGTTGGAAAGGATTTAGAATTGCTGGGAATTTAAGTGGCGGATTAATGACTGAAGACTAAATATTTATTTCAGTTGAGCTTGTATTAATATTGCCATGAGCTTTGCCATGAGCTCTATTGATGTTGTGGTTCTTCCAGACAGAGGCGGAAATAAACTATAGCTGTTACAACTTGCATCAAGATTTTCCTATATGTCTGATGCTATTGCTGTGTGGGAGAAATCTGGCTACCGTTACAGAAATTACACGTCTTCGAAGGCAGGGTCTTTCCATGTTGTGAGCTTGTATTAATATTGCCATGAGCTTTGTTGTGAGCTCTATTGATGCTGTGGCTCTTCCAGACAGAGGCGGAAATAAACTATAGTTGTTACAACTCGCATCAAGATTTTCCTATACGCCTGATGCTATTGCCATGTGGGAGAAATCTGGCTACCTTTACAAGAATTTCACGTCTTCGAAGGTAGGGTCTTTCCATGTCATGACCATCATTGATTGGAATAGAGTGGACCCCAAGAATTGCTGGGAGTCGATGGAGGCTATTTTATGTTTCAGTTGTTGAGTTGGACATTTATTTCTCCTACTGCCCACCTGGAAGACAATATTATTTACCAATCATAGCTGCTTATTCATATTTTTGAAATGGGAGTTGTTCATTCACAGTGAACGAATTGGAAAGTATACTTATCTCTTATTGGCATTCTATCTACAGTAGGTTGAATTGGTGTTATTCTGTCAAACTGCCTAGAAGCCACACGGTAACTGTGGAAGGTTCCAGGTTACAATTTGTAGCCTCAACAATATTCAGAAATCATTTGCAAATCATTCCTCACAAATTATTTGGGACGGTGATATTGCAAACTGGAGGTGGTGAATGCATTTGTGGGTAACTTGCAGTACCACTAAATATACAATTCAGTGTTCTGAAGTCTTGAAAATATTACCCATTAGTGATTGGAATGGAATTAATTTCCTGACATCATATTAGACTCAGTTGTCTAAACTTGTTGCTGTTTCTTGTGTCTCATGGGTGTGCTGTCAATGAGATCCCAACAACTCATATCTGTAGTTGAGGAGGTAAATAATAAATAGCAAGCTGGAAACTCTTGTTACGATCAACCTAAGCTCATTATAGAGGTCAGATTACTTAGTACTTCGTATTTGGTTGTTGAGCACTGGTGAACACTTGAGATGGTTGCATGACAATAAATTAGCTGGTTTGTACTTTGGGATCACTAAGATAAGTGTCCATACAACTAAATTTGAAAGTTCAGAGAATAGAACAGAATATTCAGTGATCAGCTTGTGAGCAAACTGTTTGACAAATTTACAGTGTGTGGAAAAGGTAAAAATTTAGTGGCAAACAACGGTAGCATTTATAGTGGAAGTGTATGTTAGATACAGTGGAAGTGTGTATCCTGCCAGCCTATTGGGCAAATTTGGAAAAGGTTCTCAGATTTAAAATGACATCAAATGACATACTGGAGTTGGCCAAAGTGCTTTATGCGACATGTAGCAAACTAGGGTTGGAATCACAAACAAGGCAAATGTGTCATCAGTTTCCTAAATAGTTTCATTTGTTAACTGCAACTGTTTACTATTATTGGCACGTGTTTCCTATTTGAACAATGTTAGCTTTAGACATCAGTGACAACACCACTTTGCCATATACCGGTTTCATCCTTACCAGTTAATGCCAACATAACGAGCTAAAAAAGCAATAACCTAGGAGATTAAAAATATTCTAATACCCTCCCTTAATGGTAATTCTATCAACTACCCTACAATAGTTGTACATGTCTTGTGGTCATAAATGCTTCATAACATTCTGCTACTATTGAGACCCTCCTTGGATCTGCAGAATGTCAATGACCAAGAGTAGCCAAAATCCTTCCAGAAAAGAATAAAGAAGGGTGCCCCTTCTTTAGAATGCTCTGCAACAAGAGACAATAGCCTGCCACTAACTCTGCCATTGAGATGAGTCCGCCACTGACCCTCACAGAATCTATAAAACTTTTGACCAAAAATCATCGCAAAACATCCAACCTGATGTTGGATAACAGAGTTGTCCCTCCTTGTAGCCAGAGACACACATCGAGAATAATTGCCATGATTTTGAGGGAAAATCGACAAACCCTCCAAACTTTTGCAGATAAGCACTATGACTTAAAACATACTGCAAGAATTTAAGACTTTTGTGGAAAAATCGACAAAATCCTGAAATTGAAGTTTATGAAGCATTGATTTTTTGGAAAAATGGTAAAAACCCTCAAACAAGAACACTTGACATAAAATCCCATGTGAAACAATTCACGAATTATAGATCCTAGAAACGATTTTTGAGGATAAAAATTGAAAAAACCAAAAAGATAGCTGACACAAAATCTGAGACACGAATTAGCATACAGAACATCGTTTTTAAGGAACAAAGGGTAAAACCTTGCTAGAAACTAGAGAGCCCTCCCAAATTGCAAAAACCCTAACCAGATCATATAAGAGCAAACCCTTAATTTTGGAGGAAAAAATTAAAAACCTTCCCAAAATTTTAAGGACAAAAAATTATTAAAACCCTCCAAAAAACTTTTAAAGGGAGAAAATTGTGTTAAACCCCATAATTTCTTTTTTAAGGATAAAAAATTATTAAAAATCCAAAAAACTTTTAAGGATAAAAAATTGTGAAAAACCCAGAATTTTTTGATGGGAAAAAATTATAAACCCATAAAATGATTTTTTAATTGGAAAAAATTATAAACCACAAAAAACCCACAACTTGATATCCAATTAGGGTTTTATACTAAAAAAGTCTTCTACATGCGAGTTGTAGAAATTCAGATTAGATTAGAAAACCCTACATGCGGCCAAAAGAAAAAATTAAAAATCGCAATCTGAATGTGTAGACAAAATCACATTTTTTTAGAGTTGAAAATCTTGAAACAAAAACCAAATGAAAATGGAGGAAATTGTGTGCGGGCACAGTCTGAAATTCTCAGGCCAAAAACTCAAAAAACGTGGAATAGGTCGTGAAAAATCGTGACATCAAACTAGGTGGTCAAAAATGTAGATGCGAGCTAAGAAAATTGTGTTTCAAAATCTTAGAAAAATTGCGGGCTAAAATCGTGTTTGTTGTGTCTCAAAAAACTCTCAAACCCTCAAAAATGGACCACAATTTTTTTGAAAAAATACCTCTAATGAATTTTTTATTTTCATAAAAAAATTGAAAAACAAGTCTAGAAAAAATTCCAGATCAAAAGAGGCTACAAATTTTTGTTTAAAAAATTTGTCAATTTTTTTGAAACCCCAACAACCTACTTTGAAATCATGAAACTTTAAAAAACGGAATAGTTGTATTAACAAATCACACAAATAAATAGAGTTTACAAACACTATAACATTAACTAAAAAGAAAAGTTGTCTAAATAAAGACGTCTAAAAATAGAACTGATTAAGACAAATAAAAATAAAGGGTAAATGACCATTAACTAAGACTCTAGTATAACAAGATAAAAATAGCAAGAACCTAGGACCAAAACATTCTAATATGCATAAGGCCTTATTCTCACCTTTCACCTTTTGGTATTTTTGTTCCAACTTCCTCATCTTCTCCTTCATTGCTTGGGTAGAGTCCTCAAACTATTCAATGACTTGCTCCCTGGTGGCATGTCTCAGATCAAATGTTGTCCCATTGTACTCTTTTGGGGTGATAAGGTCCTTGGCATTATCCACTGTGGGTACTGCAATTTGCATAGTCCTTAACCCTAATTCTTCCCCGATGATCTTTGACAATTTCTTAGCCTTTCCCTTTTCCTCTAGCATGTTGACTTGGTTTAGGATTTCTTGTAACCCTAATTAAGGATCAACTTCCTTCTTACGAATTCTTTGCATCCTTTCCCTTAACCAGCCTAGAGTGACAACATAGTGATCATAAACTGACAACCATTCCTATCCTTGCACCATCCCTTCATTGATTTCCTCTTCCGCGATGGGACTTTCTGTCTCCATGACAAAAGCTTCTATTTCTTCAGTAGGGACTTCTGCCTATGTAGTAGGGACTTCTACCTCTGTACTGGGGACTTTTGTCTCAACAATTACTTCATCTTATATGTTCTCAAGGCCTTCCTTAGTAGTGTCCCCTTGCTCTTGATTCCTCTATTGGGCAGATTCTCGACAAGCATTAATGCTTTCTCTATCGTACACTGGCTAGCTTATTTGATCTCCTTGTGATATCCTTATGCCACTCATTCCAACCTCTTCTCTTGTAAAAGGATCAATTTCTTGCAAGCTCGAGGTCCTGCTGAGTGATGCTCGTGTTATCACTGACCTTTGCCTCTTTTAATGGAGGTTTTTCACAATAGACTCTAAGGTTCTTTTATGTCAGTTCTTGACCGTGGATAAGCTCAATGGTTGATGTGATATGTTGGCATCACGAGGGGACTTATGTTATATTCCTCAAGTCGACTTCAAACAATACAAGCTATGGGAGCTTTCAAATGAGATGCGGTAGTGAAAGTACTTGTTTTGGGTTTTTCACAATCTATGCTGAAAGTAAATGAGAGTAGGATTGATAATTCTATTCTAATTCTAAGAACTTGAAAGATGAATACTGCAACGATGAAATCTACCAAACTTTGGTTCATCAAATTCAACTACACAATGTTGGTGTAATCTTCAAGGGTTGTGCAAATAATTTTCTTATCACAATTAACATTGTCATAATGAATAATGTGCATCAATTATAGAAGTAAAGCATCCACATAATGGCTCGGAACCAACCTTACATTGTGCTTAGCAATCACCTAAGAACAAAAAGTATGAGCAAGATGATTCCACTATAACACTTATCAATCACATTCATTTAAGTACTTGAAAACAAATCCACTATAAGTGAGGGAACAATGAGAACATGCAAGAACCAAAATACATCAAGAAATCACCAAACTTCAATGACAACTTTATTATCTTGGTAGTGTTGTCCTCAATTTTAAGATCACAAAATTGTGGCAACCCTACAGAATTTTCTTGTCAATTCGTAGGAGTATCCTCTTTGTTTTGAACATTTTGATAAGTGTGTTAATAGGAACGATTCGTTATCCCTGAAAAAGCTCTTTGTAACACAGGTTTCATGCGTTCTTTGTGTTCTCTTTGTTTGTAAGCTTTTTTTCCCTTGAGTCGATAGCCCTTTTAATCACGCTCGTTTCGAGCTAACCTAGACATCAAACGGAGTTCTACAACTCAAGTTATGATGAAAAAGGTGGGGTTTTTCAGGCTGACTGCATATACTTTAAAAATCCTTAAAAGGTGGGGTTTTTCAGGCTGACTGCATATACTTTAAAAATCCTTAAAAGGTGGGGTGTTTGAAGTCAATTGCACAAATTTGAATTACATTTGATATATTAAATGGATTTTATAATTCATTTTTAAATTTCAACTCATTCCAAGTTGATTTGATTATAGTTTTTAATGTTTTCATAAAATTAGCTTTTAAATAATCTAATTTTATGTTACTTTATTAAAATAATATAGTTATATATTAAATTAATTCAAAATTAAAGACTTAAGTATTAAAGGTGTGATTTTTATTTCTTACTACATATTATCCTTGTGCAAATCACTTTAAAAATCTCACTTCTAAGTCTTTTTCATTAAATACATTGTTTTTATTAATGACTGCATGCATATTCTATGTAATTTCAAAACATATGCAGTTGGATCTTTGAAAAGCGTATTTAATATTTGATCAAGTGTTATTTTTGAATGCAATTGCATATCTAAAATAACATATTTTTACTTCCTAGGTGGCTTTTTCTTTATAAAAGTCATATTTATAAAGATATGTATATGTAATTGAAAAATGCGTATTCATTTCTTTATTATATTCTTCTCTCGGTGTTAAATTTTAAGTGTATTGCATATACTCTCTATGTGTTAATACATTTAAAAGATGTCCTTCCTCTAGATGTGATTTTTAGTAGTTATTACATATGTTTATTGTATATGTAATGACTATATAAAAAGAACGTTTTTAATTGTCTTCCCTAGACGTTTATTTTCGAAGCCTTTGCATATAGTTCATTATGCAAATGAACTTCTAAAAAGCGTTTTTTATAATATCCTTATAAGGGCGTCGATTTTAGAAGCCATTACATATATGTAATGCCTTCTACTTTCAACGTTTTTATACATGCAAATGAAGGTGTCATTTTAAGAGGTCATTGCATATGTTTTTTCGAGTTCAACTTTATGCATATGTAATCGAACTTCCAAATCACATTTTTAAAAGGCTTTGCTGGGCATCGATTTTTAATGCCCTTGCATATGTTAAAAGATATGCTCAAGGTATTTTGAAACAACATTTTTATACATATGCCCTAGACACCTTTTCTCCAAGCATTTGCATATACAAAAGACTTCCATTTAAAATATTTTCAGCTTCTTTCTTTCATAGGCGTCGATTTTTTTTGGAGGAGATACATATGTATCAAGGCATGTGTATAATCATTTCTAATCAGCGTTTTTAATGCTGAGATTGAGGTGTTAATTTCGGGAAGTTTTACATGTGTCTTTGCATCCGAAAAATGCGTTTCCAGCATTGTATTGTATAGGCGTCGATTTTTAAGAGAAATATATATGCTATTTGCAATTTACAGCATATGCATTTTTGAATAAACAGCCCGCTTTGAGCCATTATTCCTTCAAATTTCTTCATTGGAGAAGGGTTTTGAGCATCAATGATCATTTATCCAGCCTATGAATCAATTTGGTAAGCTTTTTATGAATTTGTTTTATCATTTTTGATCGGATATATGCCCTAGACGCCGTTTTTCTTTCTCATTGCATATGCAAGAGAAATAGTCAAACGGTTGCTATTTCCGGGCATTTTTCTTCTCATTCTTCCCCACTTGGCTGTGTATGATCATTGACTATCCAAGTTTAAGGGAGAGAGACTAGGAATGTGATCTATTTATACTCTTTCTATCCAATCTTTTTTAAATCCAGAAATCAATTGGATTTATTTCAGATTTGGCTCAAGATTTTGAGAGAATTTTTCTTGAGGATTGAGGTAACTTCTTCCTTGCTCTTTTCCTTGTTTTTCTTCCAAGTTTATTTATTTTACATGTAAAGCTTTCAATTTTGATTTACATGTGATTGAATATATGTCTCTTCTACTTCCGTCTTCAATTCTCAAAGATGCATGTGGGAGAACTTCATCTTTCTTGCATATGCAGTCGGGATTAAAAACCCTGTTCTATGAAAGAGACAAACCAAATGCAAGTTATTCATGTGCTATTTTTCAAAATCCACTTGCATAAAGCCGTTGTCCCCATCATTGCCATATGATGTCAAACTCATAATGGTGGTCAATTTGACATTTCATTATAAAATGATATCCCTCCATTCATTCATTTTCCATTCATTACATAATTCTCGCTGTCCGCACATGCAATCACCTCCAAAACACCCGTTTTTGGGTCTTCCTTATCATTTTTGAACTAAAATTCATTCACCTCTTCGCTGTCCTTAAGTTTTTAAACCATTCCTCTTGTTCATACCATTCCAAAATCCATGCTTTTTTTTTCTCTCGCTGTCCCCATGTGTAATTACCCATGAGAAACTCGTTCTTGAGTTTTCTTTGAGCTGAAAACCATCCATTTTCCCAAAAATCAGTCATCTCCATACGCCTTTGTCATTTTCTGATGAATCCCTCCCAAGAAGATGTTCTTATTTTGTGGGATTTCTATGTCACAGCTTTTCAGTTGCATAAACTTGCTATGTCTGAAGGGATCGCACTTCCAAAAAAAAAGGAGAAGAAAACGATGAAGTATCAGTACGACTCATATCACAATTCAATTCCGCCTTCACAGGTTGTTTCATATTGTGACAAGGTCAGGGATACAGATGTTTCTCATATGAACTTTGAAGACTTTCTTCAAAGAGTAGATGTTGCGGCTACAGAGGACATGCTTTCAATCAAGCAGAGCAGTGTACATCTTGTCTCTACATTTCCATTGGCTGCCTTGGAGCCAGAGTTTGTATTTGCATGTGCAAGGAATTTCGATTCCGCTTCCAAAACCATCAAGGATCAAGATGGTAAAACCATCATTAGTCTTGATCCAGAGATAGTGGATAGAATCTTCAAGATGCCATTGAGGCCTGTTACCATCAATATCACCAAATAGAAGGCTCTTAATAGATGGAATGAGGACACTCCTTCATGCATGAAGTTCATAAATGAAAATTGGCTGCTCAATAAGAGGCCAAACATTGCAAGATGGCCCAAGGGGATTCGATGCACTAAATTCAAAGAAGAAATCAGTGATCTCATTACCATATTCAGTCGCCTAGCAGGGTTAAAGACGTCAAACACCTTTGAGCCCTGGATGTATAAGTACTTTCTCTCATTGTCTGGTCAAAGAAAAAGATTTTCTGGGGAGAAATGATTAGCGATATGTTGTGTGAACAGCTTTCCCAAGTTGTAAACACTTGCACATTCTACATGAATTCATATCTTGTATATATCGCTGCCTCTCTTGGTTCTTTCTCTGGATTATCTACAAAGGGAGATAGGTCATTGATTCCTGTGTGGAAGTATTTTCCTCAGCTCGTGTTAAAGGCTAGCCGTTCTCACTATTGCAGGGTTTAGGATGCCTTTTATGGGCATTTCATGTGCATGTTCGATAAGAGTCTCCCAAACAGGCATGTGTCAGATGAGGCATGGGTCAAGGTTAATGAATATGACTGTTTATTTCTTCAGTTTCCTAGCTTCACCTACATGTGTGTAGGTTACTTCAAGGGAGAGCCACATACACTTCCAAGGTATCCTACAGACAAAATCATACTCATGGAGTTGGCCAGGCAACTCATGTCTGTCCTGATGCACCAGAATGCATTACATAGACCGGGTGTGGGGATTTCTTCACGAAATCCATTGAAGATTGGGAGATACTCCATAGACACAGTCCCCAAAGCCAAAAACATGGAGTATGAGCTTCAAAGAATCACCTTGAAGAAGTTCATGGTTAGGAGTCACTTCGACTGGTGAGGGCTCAACGACAAGATGAGGAGGCAATTTGTACATGTGTACAGATTGGAGGATATATGGATTGATCTCCGCACTGAGGCAGATATACGGAGAATGGATTATCAATGCCTGTGCATCAAGTAGATCATTGACTTCAACCTTGCAGATATTCCTCCAGGGGTTGAAGATGATGACAATATCCTTGATCATGATTATATCTGTAATCATGTTGAGGACTTGCCTATTCTGCCTCCTTCCTGGTCAGGAAAAGAGAGTGTCTCTATTTGGGATCGTTTCCAATCCATGCTTGCAAATACTAACATCTGGTTGAAATGAAGAGGGCTGAAAAGTATCAAGGTAAAGGCAGGCAAGGACTTTGATCATGGTGGTCTAGTTGGTAAGAGATCGGAAATTAAAGGAAGAGCCAAAGATGGCGTATCTTCTTCAGCAGTTGATCCTGCCATCCCGATCGTATCCACTCTTCCTAAGCTTACTATTAAGGGAGGCAAGGACACTGGAAGAGTTCTCAAGGTCAAGAGTACAGAATCTGAGAAGATTCAGGTAGTATCCAGTGATGATGAGATGCCCGATTCACCTAAGGTATCTTCCCCAGACGTACCTCCTCCTGTGGATAATGTAATGACCCTTACCAATAGGCCACTAAAAACCCCTCAAAAATGTAACTCAAAATGTAGATAGAAAATTATTTTTGAGTATATGAGTTCGCTGTCCCAAAATTTCAGAATAATAGATAGCAACCAAATACCATCTAAAACACTATCAATGATGTAGGAAATTGCTCAAACCCATATGCCATTCATATATCAACAATTTGCAACAATGCCATACATATTTCAGCCAATAATATGATCATCAAACCCTAGGTTTGCAATATAGATAGACTGAAAATTACAATGCCCTTTCACTTGCAAAATCCTAGCCTTCCTTTGATACCAATAATGCCAAATGGCAAACAAAGACAAGTACAATGTAAAATAGTAAAGTGCTGAAGCTATATTTTGTACTTAGCTGAAAACATACATTTCTCAGAAAATATGCCAAATGCCAAATGAGAAGTGAGGAACCTGATTGTAGATGTCTGCGATAATTTTTATCAGTGCTGAAGATGCCAACACCCAAGCCAAAGTCACCCCAAATCTGAAAATGTACTTTCTTGCAGATTTTTGAAAATGTCTAAGAATTTTGAAAATTCCTTAAAAATAAATCATGGCATTTTGGGACTCTAAAATGCACCTATCTTTATCTCCTCGATGATAGAAAGCCGATTAAAAAATACCCAGAATGATATGCTGAGTAATGAGGAAGATATGAGCAAAAATGTGGTTCCAAAACCCTATCCTGAAATTCTGAAAACTGAATTAGACTTGTAGCAAAAACTTTTTTGGATTGCTTTTTCGCTCTGCTTTTTCGGATCTGCTTTTTCGCTCTGCTTTTTTGGATCTGCTTTTTCGCTTTGCTTTTTTGGATCTGCTTTTTCGAACTGCTTTTTTTCCTCTTGCAACCAAAACTCAAACCCTTTGGTAAGTCTGAGGACTCCAAATAAGCTCAACTTGAAATGGTTGAATACCACTTCCAAAGTGCAACCCTTCAAAGGATATTTCACCTTCTCAGTTATGCAAATCCTTAAGAAACTCCATTCCTAAAGATCAAATGATAATCTGTAGACCAAGATGGTGCCACAAATGCTCAAAGAGAAAAGTAGTGTAAACTCAAGTCATGGATGTCCAAATGAGAGGCCAAGCACTCTATTTATTTACTTTTCTAAGAAGCCACTAGAACTTCTAGAAGTATTCATAAAATATTCTTATAAAATCTTTTTATAATGCACTTTTATATAAAAAGTAACTTTATAAAATAAAAAGTGCAACTCAACTCAAAATTATAACATTTTGGCCCCACATAGCACATTATAATAAAAATATGATAAACACCATCTCTCCAAGAGCAAATAAGACCATCCAATCCCCAAATAATCATCAGAATGACTCTCTCACCAAAACCATCTGCCTACGAGAGTCCATGATAGGCAAATCCACTGAAAAATGACACGTCACTAAAGAGGGGACATGACAGTCCGCCCCTCCTGAAATTGCTTGCCCTCAAGCAATCTCAAAGCTGGGTGCTGCAAAATATCTTCTCCCTCCCATGTGGCATCCTCAGGCAAATTTCTTCACTTCACCAAATACTCCCTGATGGTCCTCCTGCGGAGCTACCTCTCTCTGCTGTCAATGATGTACTCGGGAACAAGAACCAACTTCCCCTCATCATCCAATGGAGGAAGAACTGCTGAAGGCACAACATGCTGACCCAACGCCTTCTTGAGGCGTGACACATGGAAAACATTGTGTACCCTGCTGTTTGCTGGAAGCTCAAGCTCATATGCCATCTCTCCAATACGCCTGATAATCTTGAAAGGACCATAGTACCTAGGCTTAAGCTTCTCCGATCCACTCTTCCCAAGAGTAGACTGTTTATAGGGCTGCAACATGAGATAAACCATATCACCAACCTCAAAACTCCTCTCTGTCCGCTTCCGATTTGCATACTGCTTATGCTGATTCTGTGCCCTAGCAATATTATCTTTGAGAGCATCAACAATGTCCTTGCTCTCCTGAAGCAAATCTCCAGCACGAGGAACTCTAACATCACTCATAAGTAAATCCAGAAAACTCGGTGCCTCATAACCATATAGTGCCCTGAAAGGAGTCATCTGAATAGACATGTGGTATGTGGTATTGTAGCAATACTCACATAGATAAATCCACCTAACCCATGCCTTCTGCTGCTCTGCCACATAGTTCCTCAAGTAGCCTTCCACCCACTTATTTACTATCTTAGTCTGCCCATCAGTCTGCGGGTGGTAACTGGTGCCAATTAATCCACCTGGATCCCAAATGTATCATGAACTGTATTGTTGTCAATCAACGCAGGCTCCTACAATATCCTCTGCAATATAACCAAGAGGAATCCATAATCAAACTGACAAATACAGCTCAACCAAACTTCAAAATCACAACTGCCACAGTCAGGAACCCACGAGACGCAAACTCTCAGAACATCAGAACCCAAGTAAAGTAGACAACTCAAACTGCCAACACAGTAAATACCATCAACGCATCCCATTGGCCTATGCGGAATGTACAATCCAACTCTGCAACAATGGTGAACACTCCCAAATGGAACTGTACCAAGTATGGAGAATCCACACAGTGTACAACTCCTGTAGTCAACACAACTCTGCAGATCATCGACCACTGTCTCATAACCATAACTCCCATGCACCGCTGATGGCGAAAAAACATCACGAGATAAACAGCAAGAAATAGAACCCAAACCACATCTGCCTGCCATCAACTCCTCAACACAAGGATCAAAAGAAAACTGATGTACATACCCTGCAGTATAATGCTGATAAAAAGAACCAACCTCAGTCAACAGCTCACCATGCACAGGTGATACAACCCACTGCGACTTATCACCAGCTAAGTCAGGAGATGTCATAGCCAAAGGAGTAGAATCAATAACAACAACCGCTGAAGCATCACTCCCAAACTCCTGCTCTAAGTCATGTATTATCAATCTGTCAACCGCAGAACCTATCGCCATGTCATGCCCATCACAACTCTCATCTCGTGGAGTCAAACCATCCCATAACTGATGACAAGCACTAGGGACCAAAGTACATCTACGTATCATCATCTCATCAACATGGTCATCAAAAGTAAACTGGTGAGCATACCTCACAGTGTAATGCCGATAAGATGCGCCAATCTCAGTCAGTGACTCAGACTGCAATCCAGATGAAACTAACTGCAACCGATCACTAACCAAGCTGGAACTGACTACTACCTCCGAAGACATCGCCAAGGGAGTAGTATCACTAGCAGGAACCATGCCAACTGCCGGCTCACCAACATCACACATGATCTCTGATACAACATCCCTAGTCTCCATGCCATTAGTAGTAGAGACCACCACCATGTCAGGCATACCACAACAATCTGCTGCAGCACCCAACTCAACTGAACCTGACTCTAGTGGAAATGAACCCGATATGCCAATGCTAGTATCAAGGATGGATGCATCCCCATCACCACTGTCTCTGACAATCTCGACCATGGACATCCTCGGATCACCAGACACCGCAACCTGTGACTGTACAGAATCTGGTGAAGACTGTAGTCGCTCTAACTCCATGGTCACCTCAGCCAAATGAAACTGTGACTCCTCAAAAGCCAACTGTGCACTCTCAAGAATCTCAGAAGTCACCTCGAGCTGCTGAGTAAGCTCACTCACCTCATCTTCCTTGGTCAATAATGCATCGTACGCTGTATTGCCCCACTCCATAAGATAATCTCTGTCGGCTACCAACTGCATATAATTCTGTCTCAGAATCTGGATAGCCTCCCATAAAGAGTGGATCTCTGTCAAGGAAAGATAACTGCCTCCCTGCTCATCACTAGTAGGAGAACCCCATCCATAAACTGCTAACAACTAACGAGCAGCATCAAAATGCTGGCAAGCGATAGCAATGTCTCGCTCACTAACTCTCAGCTGACTAGACACATGATGGCGCTGACTAGACTGTCTCCTACAATCCTCCTTTGATGCACTGTCCAAAGGAGTATCCTCAAAGTTATTGGTCTTTAGAGTATTACCATCCATATCCTGTGAATCAACTCCAAAGCTCATATCAACATATGGAGTATCAAAAACTGTAGCACTGCTGTCCAACTCCTCTGTACCAAAAGAAACTACCAAGGAAACTAAGTCCTCAAAACTGCCCACTGCATCCTCCTGGATATCATCAATGCCAATATGATCCTGGGACTCATCTGTAAATATTGCCAAAAATGAAAGATCATCAACACATTCAAGCAAGAATGGTCGACTGGATATATGAACAAAGCCCAACACCAATGTATAAAAACTAATACTAATATCGGACAAATTGCTGGCACAAGAAAGGACAACACCGTGCAATCTGCTAATCAAATCCATGATAGCACCCAAACAATCACTGCTACCAAAAAGTGATAAAGATCTCCAGTCAACTGAATCCCAAATGCCAATATAACAATCTCGAGTCCTTATCCGTAAACTAGAATCAGTTGGTAACTCAAGCAAACTCCTCACCTGAGTAATATGACTAATACCAACTAACTCCACATACCTGTTTGACACTGTCCCTGTATCCTGGATGTGGATGCAAGATGAATTATCAACAACCACATATGATCCATCTGCTGCAGAAAGCTGAGTATCAGGTGTGCAAGATGAAACCAAACTCAACTCCATGCCATGCTCATCCCCATGTCTCTCCAAGTCTTGTAATGCTAATGGAGTATTCACCAAAGAAGCTCGAGTGTCCTCAAGCTCGCGAGAAAGCCTGTCAACTTCCTCCTCCTTCCTCCTCAAGGCATCTGAATAGTCTCCAACAAGGCTAAGAAGATGGTCACGATCTGATAGAAGATGTAAATAACTCAACTTCATTGTTTCCATTCTTTCCCTAATCGCCTGTAAGTCAACACAAGAAGACTCTGCCTGAACTCCCTTATGTCTGCCCTATAACTGAATCATCTGGATGTGATCCTCTATCATATCCCGCATCCTGTCATAATGAGATAATGAAGTCCCAATACTGTCTTTGCTCACCTTCAGTTGGCTGGACAAATCATGCGAAGTACTACCAGCCTCAACCTCATGTGATGAAGCATCCAAATGTGCCTAGTACTCTCTCTCAGCAAAGTCATGAATACTCAATGTCTGCTCATCTCTACCAGGTATCTCACCATCGTGCACAACAACATCCTCAAAATCATCATCTGAACCCTCTACGCTGTAGTCACTACCTGTTGTAACCAAACCATCCTGAGTACCTGACATCACCCTCTGGCGACTTGTATACAACTATCTCAACTTGAGTATCAAGTTGACAGTTACTATCAATCTTGATAGTCACCTCCAAAAAACCCGTTTTTGGGTCTTCCTTATCATTTTTGAATTAAAATTCATTCACCTCTTCGCTGTCCTTAAGCTCTCAAACCATTCCTCTTGTTCATACCATTCCAAAATCCATGCTTTTTTTTTTCTCTTGCTGTCCCCATGTGTAATTACCCATGAGAAACTCGTTCTTGAGTTTTCTTTGAGCTGAAAACCATCCATTTTCCCAAAAAACAGTCATCTCCATATGCCTTTGTCATTTTCTGACGAATCCCTCCCAAGAAGATGTTCTTATTTTGTGGGATTTCAATGTCACAGCTTCTCAGTCGCATAAACTTGCTATGTTTGAAGGGATCGCACTTCCAAAAGAAAAGGAGAAGAAAAAGATGAAGTATCGGTACGACTCATCACAATTCAATTCCGCCTTCACAGATTGTTTCATATTGTGACGAGGTCAGGGATACAGATGTTTCTCATATGAACTTTGAAGACTTTCTTCAAAGAGTAGATGTTGCGGCTACAGAGGACATGCTTTCAATCAAGCAGAGCAGTGTACATCTTGTCTCTACATTTCCATTGGCTGCCTTGGAGCCAGAGTTTGTATTTGCATGTGCAAGGAATTTCAATTCCGCTTCCAAAACCATCAAGGATCAAGATGGTAAAACCATCATTAGTCTTGATCTGGAGACAGTGGATAGAATCTTCAAGGTGCTATTAAGTCCTGTTACCATCAATATCACCAAACAGAAGGCTCTTGATAGATGGAATGAGGACACTCCATGCATAAAGTTCATAAATAAAATTTGTCTACTCAATAAGAGGCCAAACATTGCAAGATGGCCCAAGGGGATTCGACGCACTGAATTCAAAGAAGAAATCAGTGACCTCATTACCATATTCAGTCGCCTAGCAGGGTTAAAGATGTCAAACACCTTTGAGCCCTGGATGTATAAGTACATTTCTCTCATTGTCCGGTCAAAGAAAAAGATTTTTTGGGGAGAAATGATTAGCAATATGTTGTGTGAACAGCTTTCCCAAGTTGTAAACACTTGCACATTCTACATGAATTCATATCTTGTATATATCGCTGCCTCTCTTGGTTCTTTCTCTGGATTATCTACAAAGGGAGATAGGTCATTGATTCCTGTGTGGGAGTATTTTCCTCAGCTCGTGTTAAAGGCTAGCCGTTCTCACTACTGTAGGGTTCAGGATGCCTTTTATGGGCATTTCATGTGCATGTTCGATAAGAGTCTCCCAAATAGGCGTGTGTCAGATGAGGCATGGGTCAAGGTTAATGAATATGGCTGTTTATTTCTTCAGTTTCCTAGCTTCACCTACATGCGTGTAGGTTACTTCAAGGGAGAGCCACATACACTTCCGAGGTATCCTACAGACAAAATCATACTCATGGAGTTGGCCAGGCAACTCATGTCTGTACAGATGCACCAGAATGCATTACATAGACCGGGTGTGGGGATTTCTTCACGAAATCCATTGAAGATTGGGAGATACTCCATAGACACAGTCCCCAAAGCCAAAAACATGGAGTATGAGCTTCAGAGAATCACCTTGAAGAAGTTCATGGCTAGGAGTCACTTTGACTGGCGAGGGCTCAACGACAAGATGAGGAGGCAATTTGTACATGTGTACAGATTGGAGGATATATGGATTGATCTCCGCATTGAGGTAGATATACGGAGAATGGATTATCAACGCCTGTCCATCAAGTAGATCATTGACTTCAACCTTGCAGATATTCCTCTAGGGGTTGAAGATGATGACAATATCCTTGATCATGATTATATCCGTAATCATGTTGAGGACTTGCCTATTCTGCCTCCTTCCTGGTCAGGAAAAGAGAGCATCTCTATTTGGGATCGTTTCCAATCCATGCTTGGAATACTAACATCTGGTTGAAACGAAGAGGGCTGAAAAGTATCAAGGTAAAGGCAGGCAAGGACTTTGATCATGGTGGTCCAGTTGGTAAGAGATCGGAAATTAAAGGAAGAGACAAAGATGGCGCATCTTCTTCAGCAGTTGATCCTGCCATCCCGATTGTATCCACTCTTCCTAAGCTTACTATTAAGGGAGGCAAGGACACTGGAAGAGTTCTCAAGGTCAAGAGTACAGAATCTGAGAAGATTCAGGTAGTATCCAGTGATGATGAGATGCCCGATTCACCTAAGGTATCTTCCCCAGGCGTAGCTCCTCCTGTGGATAATTCAGCCACAACCATGGTTCCTGATTTAGCACTAGCATCAGATGAGTCTCCTGATTCACCCTTGGGTACAGCTACGGATGAATTTACTACAGGGCAAGCGCCTCCTATAGATTCACTCTTGGTGACATTTGCATTACCAATCTCATCAGTTGCACCTATTGTCATACAGGAGGAGTCCTATCACAGCTTTGAGAGTGTGTTTGATGCATACTCTATGACCATTCCTTCAATGGTTACCTCCTCTGTGACAGTGTTGGACACCACTCTAGTGCAGGTAGAGCACTTCATATCTGAGGTTACGCATGGTAGTCCTACCCCTATGGCAATCCTAACAGAGGCTCCTCCTCTTGTTGCCATAGTTGCATAGACAGACCCAACTACCACTCTGGCTGTTGCATCTACAGAAGTAACTTCCTCTTCTTTCTCTTTACCTCCTTGGATCACTGCCATAACACAGAAAAGAAAGAAGGAAGAGATTTCTTTGGAGGGCTTTGATTTCAAGCATGCTTCTAAGCCAAGAGATCCCAAGAACAAGAAGGCAAAGACAGTCTGAAGAATTGTGGTGGAGGACAATTCCAAATATGCTGAGATTGCTGAACCTTTGGTTGATGAAATTGCAGAAGATGGGCAGCCCTCTGATTTCAGAATCACAAGGGTGGAACTAGGAAAGTAGACACGTTTGGGTTGCCAACAGGATGCTCAAGACACTGTTATGCAACTCTCACAAAGAAATGACTAGCTTTGGGAGAGAAAGAATAAATTGAAGGAGGAGAATGCACACTTGCTCGAAGTCATCAGTATGATGAATAATTCCCAGAATGCTGCTCCTATCTCAGTTTCACATCCTGAAGATTATGATAAACGTCATAAAAAGGCAAAGGCTATTGATGAATGGTGTGCACAGATTGAGACACAGGGTGCACAAGTGATTAAAGATTCATTGGAAGTCTTGAGGCACATACGCATCACTATCAATGAAATAAGGGAACTTATTTCATCTTTCCATCAGCAGCTGAGAGTTCTGAGTGATGATCTGAATGTGTGGAAAACTTTACAAGAACTTGATCTCAAAAAGGTGTGCTAGCTTGAAGTTATCTCTTCTGCGGATTCATACTTCGAGTCTCTTGATTTGATGGTTAATAAGGAGAGAGTCTTGGGTGAGTTGATCATAGATTTGCAAGCAGCTTTGAACTCATTGGATGAACAAGAATGTCACATGATGAAGGAGTTCAAGAAACTGTCTTGTGAGGTTTCTTCAAAAGATGGTGAGCTGATTGAAGAAGGGATTGTGATAGCAAAGTTCTCAGAAATGGTTCACTTTCACTTGAATGCAGATGAGTTCAGTCCTGCTGCTTTTGATTGGTTTATGGAATGTAAAATATCCCTAAATCAGCTTCAGAGACAAGTGACTAGGTACGCCAAATGTCATGTTTTGCGCAAGGCTATTGCAGTTGCTAGTCACACAGGTGCACCGGATCCGGCCATGATACATGAGTCTCTACACAAGTTTGAGGCTTATGTAAATACCCTTTGATGTATTTTCCTAAGTGTTTGGGACACTTTTTCCTTGTTTTATAGAGTGTTTGACAGATTACATGTAGTTCATGTAATGGTTGTAAATGCAGGAAAACATATTCCTGTATACAAGAATTATGTAATCATGTTGCAAGTGCTTTAGGCCTTGTAACATTGAATAAGTCAAAGTAGTTAGTTTGTTGAATAAGTCAAAGTGGTTAAGGGTTTCCACTTTTCTCTCCACTTTTCTCTCTTCTATTTTCCTATATAAAGAAGAGAGTTCTTTGTAAATATTTTTATCTTTTGTTGAAGCAAGCAGGCTATATTTGAGAGCTTAAGTGATGAAAACTTTGTGTTTCATTGTATGAGTTATCAAAAGTGAATAAAAGAAACAGGATTCTTCAGACTTTGTGTTGTAGATCTTGAGATTGAATGGTGTTTTCTTACGTTGCATTGTTTGATCTTTGTTAAGTTCATTTCTAAAGCTAAGCTTGTATACATCATTGGAGGTTTCAATTCATCTTCTGAGAGACTTTGAGCTACAGGAGGGGAATTGCTATAATAGTAGTGGCTGCAAATACTGGGAGTTGAAGACTTTGAGCTTCAATTTTAAGTATTTTTCTTTTATTTTCAGGATTATTAGTGAGAGACTTTGAGCCTCACTACTAGTTCTCGTTATCTCAAAATAGGATTAATTGCAAGAGACTTTGGGCCCTTGTTATTAATTCACCAGATATATTAGTAACTGCTGCCTTAGGAGTTGTTCTTACGTCAATTGCTAAGTCACCGGTATTATCGTAGCAGTAGGTAATCTTTGTAGAATTTATAAGTTGTGTTTATCTGCAGATCCTTTCTTGAAAAAAGAGGAAAAGATTAGAAGTATCATCCTTATTCCATTTTAGTCGAAATCCTGCTGAAGCCACCTACGGTAAGAAGGGAGCCTCCCCTATTGCTGAGAGGAGAGATTTAACTTATTACACCGTTGTCTAAAGTCACAATTTTGTAAGGTGTAGTCTTAGTAGCTTACAAAATTTTTAGCCAACAGGTAGCTTATAAGCAACAATCTCCAAATTTCATCCTTTACAATTGAGAAGTGAGGCCTTTCTATAGGTCTCAAATTACAATGAGTGGCCTGGATCAAAATAAAACTGATGGCCTATATTTTGCCACCTCAGCCCTAATTAGGTTAAGGGAAAGGAAAGAGAATCTACAATTAATGAGAGGGTCCACATTGACCAGTCAGAAGGAAGCCACTCACTTAGTAGAGACGTGGTCATAGATGACACATTAACGAAGAAAGATTCCTACTAAGTCATTAATGCCTTTTTGCCTAGAATAGCCTATGCTTGATTCTGTTCCTTAAATGCTTGGAATCTGGACAACACTATCTACAACTCATCTACACTGACACTTGGCGCTACTTCTCGTTTGAATTTCAGAATGATCAAGTCTCTTTCACATCTCCTAAAACTGTTCTCCCAATCTGACATTGGGTCTTAAGTGGTGTGCATGACATTTGAGAATATAGAAATTTTCTCAAAGTCATCTCTTGAGAAGGAGTTTGATTGAAATAATTCCTCTAGCTTTCCCTTCAGACTATCTGGAGTCATATCATCCTCAGTCATGCTTTGTGTAAACAAAGCTACCATTGTATTGAAGATCTCCTTCTGAATGTTTCCAATCACTTTTCTCAATCGAGTAGATTCCTCACTGGAAATTTCAAATATTTCTTTCGCCAATGACCACTGCACTAAACCAATGGGCAAAATCATATGTGTCTCCTTCCCTTACCACTCCACCATCAATAAAGATCTGCCTAAAAGTCTATATTAAGGCTTTACAGTTTGGGTAGAGATGCTCATTGTCCCACAACTCATTTATGCATTCCATCCTAGAGAGGATAGCTAATGCCCTACCATTCATTTGTGTCGTCTTCAACAATTTTTTCAGACTCCTTCTGAATGCCTTCCACCCTTATCTTTGCACCGTGGGTGACTCTTCCCAACTCCTCAATTACCTCTTCTGACTCTGTTGGAAGAACCATAGGAGGAATGAATGCCTGATTATCTTCTTGGACCGGATGGGATAAGCTCTATAGATACCCGCAGAAGGCCTTATTCTCACCTTTCACCTTTTGGTATTTTTCTTCCAACTTCCTAATATTCTCTTTCATTGCCTAGGCAGAGTCCTCAAACTATTCAATGTCTTGCTCTCTAGTGGCATGTCCCAAATCAAATGCTGTCCCATTGTACTCTTTTGAGGTGATCTAGTCCTTGGCTTTATCCACTGTGTCATGTCCCCATTTGTCTCGAATAGGATTTAATAATAAATAATAACAATAAATTAATAAATAACAATAAAATAATAACAAAATAATTTACTATTAAATTAACTATATTATTATCATAATAGACAAAGAATATAATATATTAATTAATATAGAATAATATAATTTAATATATAATAAATAAATATAGTAATATTATGCTATAATATAATATATTGTTAAATATAATGTATTAATATTATATATATTATTAATATAATAAACAAAGAGTAATACAATAATGATATTAATAAGGATTGAAATATCTAATTTAATAATAATAAAATTAAAATATAAAAATAATTATATTTCCTTACAAAGATAGTAATCAATAATATAGAATTAAATATAATTACAAATCAAATACTCTACATTAAAAATACGGCCCAAAGATAGAGACTCAAATATTCTCCAATTATATTCTATTCATGAGGAGACAACAGCTAGCGATGAATATCATTAGAAATATCAGAATTTTAGGAGACCATATTATTATCTCTCCAAAGATGCAATTAATAAAGCAAAGGGATGCTCAGCGGAAGAGGCGCGACTCTTCCGTTTCTCTTGCATTTCCAAGAGAAGATATTAATGAGTCAAAAGATAAATTCTAACAGGGGAATTTTGAGCAGGCATCGAAGAGGCATACAGTAATACCTACGTCCATAACAATTCATACCTCACCCATACTATGCTGATAGGCAGCGATGGAAATGGAGTAACTTAGTGGAAAATGTGCAAGCAAGAGAATCACCGTTACAAACATGAGGACCGGAGGTTGCAGCATATGAATCAGGCCTTTTGAAGAGAAGCGACAATATATATATTTCTAGATACGATACATATAAACAATGCATTATCAACATTGTTGCTGAATATCATTCAATACATAACAAGTCACATACGGGTGTGTTAAATACAGATTCCTTCATTTATAAACTCAAAGTGTTAACTAAGTGGAGGCACCATTAGAAAAGAAATAAACATATTGGATTCAATTCATTCAAGCAACACTCAATTCAGCTTCCATCGAATACAATCATCGAATCAGATTTTTAACATGCATTCAGAGATAAATATACAATCCTATCAGCATTAAAAATACAAATCAGACTTTAGCAATAAATAAATATACAGTAGCAAAGACAATTTGTAACAAGCATTAACTTAACATGAAAATAACGGCTAGATAATGCAATAATATTTTTTTTTAACAAGATTGGATAACTAAATAGAACAAGAACAAAACCTACTCTAACATGATAATTCTATCTTATAAAGAATACATCACTGCAACATTTATAAATTAATACCAAGTAGTATCTAGATCTAAATCTAAATTTAGATTTCATAATACACCATATTCAAGTACAAAGAATGGAAAGAATCTTACTTTACATCTTGCAATCCACTGTCACTGGAGCATCTTTAATATTTTATGCGTTAAGGGGAAAAAGATATCACCAGAGTGTTTAACCACCCAACCATGGATCGTTATCTCGATCCACCCTTGCTCACTTCCTACTAAAGTGGGCCCAGCCCTCTGCAAGGGAAAGGTATATGGTTAGGTCAAGTCATATGGAACTGGTGTAAGGCCCTACAACCTTAGTCGGTTACACCCTATAGCTACCGCTAACTTGGTATAACTCCTGACTAAGTTTGTATCTGGGAAATTGGAACTGACAAGCACTAACACAGGAATAGTGCACCTTGGCCAAGGATTCATTGTAAATGATTGACATGCTGTTAAGTTCGCACCCTATCCGACTTGCACCCCAAGAGACACAATACGGGTTAATGGTAACTCAAAGGTAGGATGGTGATTCTTTCTTGTTCTTTATATGGTCTGACACAATTGTCTAAAACATGAACATTTGAATGACAATTCTGGTTTTCTTATTTATTGATGTTATTCTATTAGTCAATTACAGATATGAAAACCCTTCCAGCATGGAGTGTACTTTGTACTCTCTCAAGCCCTTGTACACTTTTGGGTTCCTCATCTGAACCAGACAGAGTACATGTGCTTGAGCTATTAGTACAAATGATGTTTTATTTGTCATCATGGAGTCATGGAGAACTTGTAAATCAGAAAATTAAAAATACAACATCAGTTCTTAAATGTATCTACTAATAGAGTCTCTTATTGCTCTTTCAGTTAAGACTCCATTGTAGTGACTAACAGCCTAAGCCTATAGGTTCATTTTAAACAGTTGCAAGGTTACTATGCTTTGCTCACAATATTAAATCTATTCCATCTGAAATACCATGAAACATCAAATAAACTGATCTCTATAGAAGCTATAGTATCTAGAGCGTTAAGTCTGAATACATGCTTCTATGTTGCAGGAGTTTGTAATGGTGCCATCATAGATCTTGCTGCTTAAAGAAGAGAGATAGCTGACAGAAAAGTAAACTTCCCTTTCATTAAAGCTGAGCATAGCATAGTTACCGTACAGATATTCTAAGTCAGTTATGGTCTTCCCATAACAAATGAGAGTAATGCAGTTCTTTGCTGAAACAGTTCTAGTTAGCAGCATTAATAAATTAGAAAAGTTGACTCCTATCGTGGACTGTGTTACTTCCAACACTCACGTTTTACCCCTACAAACAATTATCTTTCTTTTAAGACATGCAGGTCTAAAGGAAACTACGATCGATCTTTCTTTCATGGGGTTTAACAGAATAGAGAACGTTTGTTCACTATTGCTAGTAAACTTCACTAGGTCTTTATGAAGTCAAGTTTGCAGTTGAATGACATTAAGAAGGAAACGAACACAATTTCCTTTGTAAAACTAACCAGTTCACAACTACTTGCATCCTTGCATTCGAAAATGAGTTAGAAAAGCTCAAAATTCTTAATAAAAGAAGAGGTTGGAGATACTACACGTGACTGTAGCTACTAAGAACGTTGAAAGAGGAACCAGCTGTTAGAACTGTTTAATTAAGAGCTGCCCACACTGCCAGAGAAGTCACATCTATGACACTTCAACTAAGATCCCTTTTGCAATCTCCAAGAAGAATACTAGCAACCATGCTACCCCAGCCTTTCAAACACGCCTAGCTTTTTCGATGATGAAGGTTACCATCCGAACATGTAATAAAACTGTTCTCATATCCCTAAAACCTAAGACTCCTCTCGGAACCAATTCTCCCCCATCTTTAATCTCTTTCGTTCATAAGAATGACACGACAGTACAATTATGCGACCCTCCATCGTGGGTGATGGGAATGGTTTCCAACCCTTCGGTTACTTCTTGAAAATGCATTTTGCCTAAGCGGCTTTCTTGCTCCGTTTAAATCAGAATTTATTAATTTCCAAAGTATGCATCACATCGAGAGCTCTCACGGTGACGCCAAAAAAATTAAAGTTCAAAGTCTTGAGCATAGACCCGATCAAACACTAAGGCCATCTTTTAAATGTAAATTGATAGTAATAATAATGTTCGACTTACCAAGGTTAAGGAAATTCAATGAGTTCATCGAGTCTTGAGTTCACCAGTCGGTGTTCTCAAAAAAGAATAAATTCTAAAGTTCATTGCCTTGATAAAATTAAACTTGGTCAAGAGCTAGATAGGCAGTTCAGCCTAAAATTAACAACCGACTTAATAGTTATTAAAATTTTGATAAAATATAATTTATTTTAAATATCAATTGCTTGAAGGACAAAATGAATAAATCAAGTGTTTAAGGTAATCAATTTCCTATCAAATGATAATACATGGACACACATGTAAGTATAGTTGTAATTGATATTTGTATGTTGTATTTACACGTATAGATAATACAGTCTTAAGTATTCAATTCGTTTAACTACACACATGTAAATTCACATTTATACCATGACTATACATACATACATATGTTTATATAATCACTTGATAAAATTAATTCTTAAAGTATTAAAAATGAATGTCGGTGTAAAGACATCCACAAGCATACCAAGGTTTACACAGTCGAACATGGTGCAAGTTGGTGGCATAGTCATCTAACGGCTTCGTGGTTATCACCAAATTGAAAGATGACATAAGAAAACACATCCTTCCCCAAATCCTACTAGGGATCTAGGCCGACAAGGTTGCTCTAACTCAGTTCTAATCAGTACTTACCAGTCCTGAGTAATCCAGTCAATCATTGACCTTAATCATATCTCTTTCCCCTTTTCCCGATGATATCTTTTCACCCCTTTCCTTATAGGTCAAGTTGATCCTGCATTCACTTGCCAAAACAAAAGTAGTCAGTCCGAAACCATGGCATTATATTTCAATAATTGCACAATGCAAGATAACTATTACATCTATTCGAGATATACAGGAAACTCATCATGACATTCCATATATACTTTCCTAATCTAATGCATCATGAAACAAGAATAAAAGTAGTTACTATCTAGGGCATCTTTTAGTTAAAACCCACTATTTCATAAACCAGAAACCATCTAGGGCACAATTATGCAAAACCACTATTTAACTGAAACTAGAAACCATCTAGGGCACAATTATGCAAAACCACTGTTTAACTGAAACTAGAAACCATCTAGGGCACAATTATGCAAAACCACTGTTTAATTGAAACCAGAAACCATCTAGGGCACAATTATACAAAACCACTGCTTAACTGAAACCAGAAACCATCTAGGGCACAATTATGCAAAACCATTGTTTAACTGAAACCAGAAACCATCTAGGGCACAATCATGAGTAGATCGTTAAAATAAGGTATTTCAGAGGTATGTGACACAATTAATACAGTCAGCAGAGACAACCAATATAGTCATCAAGGTATATATAGAGATAAGTATACCAGGTCTGCAGTCAAGAACGAAACCATAGTCAACAAGGAAGACACTAATACACAGACCAATTGCAATAGAATTTGACAGTAAATTCTTAAGGAGTATTAAAAATAAAAAAAATTAAGAATTATAGAGTGTTCATAGATAACCAATATATATTATTAACCATTACTCAAAGAAAAGGAATTGGTGGAATTCACTCCTTGGCAGGGAGCCTTCTAACTTGTTGCTTCTTGCTATAAGAGGACAACTCCAAAGACAACAGAGATCAGATTTAGTTGACAACTACGTAAAGGTTTTCACATCACGAAATTGGGTTATAGCTACCAAGGAGAAGGGACATTACACTGTGTACTGCAATTTATCCACTATGTGTACTGCAATTTGCAATTCCTTGACCTTGATTCTTCCCTGATGATCTTTGACAATTTTTTTGCCTTTCCCTTTTCCTCCGGCCTGTTGACTTGTTTTAGGGTTTCTTGTAACTGCAATGGAGGATCAACTTCCTTTTGACGAATTCTCTACATCCTTTACCTTAACTAGCCCGGAGCGACATCATGCTGATCATAAACTGACAATTGTTCCTGTCCCTGCACCATCCCTTCATTGATTTCCTTTCTGCGAAGGGACTTTCGGTCTTGATGACGAGAGCTACTATTTCTTTAGTAGGGACTTCTGCCTATGCAGTACCTCTGTACTGGGGACTTTTTCCTCTACAATTACTTCATCTAATATGTTCTCAAGGCCTTCCTTGGCGGTATCCCCTTGCTCTTGATTTATTTGTTGGGTGGATTCTTGACAAGCGTTAATGCTTTCTCTATCTTGCACTGGCCAAGTTATTTGATTTTCTAGTCATATCCTTATCCCACTCCTTCCAACCCCTTCTCTTGTAAAAGGATCAATTTCCTACAAGCTTCAGGTCCTACCGAGTGATGCTGGTGTTGTTAGTGGCTTTTGCCTCTTTTGTGGAGGTTTTTCACTATGTTCGCTAGGCCTCTTCTTTAGCTGCACTTCTCAAACAACACTCCTTTTCCTTGCTCAACATTTCTTGATGGAATTTCTCCTTTGATTCTAACTCTTGATGGCTGCCTAGATCTATCATCTCGTAACCTCGGATGCCCCATCAAGTTATAAGTTAGGGGATCTTTACTCACCCTTAGTCTATTGACTTGATTCTCAATCCACCATCTTGTAAATTTTAAGATTAGCCCTGATATTGAATCAAGGTCAAGTATTTCCCTCATAGACTAATTATATGGTTGGATGGTCTTTTCTCTCTTTCTCATAATCATCCTGGATCACATTTGCATCTTCCTCTACTTGGTCTGGCAACTAGGTGATCCTGCATACTTTGATCATGTTGAGTGGAAACCTGGAAAACATCCTCCTAATCTCATATTCATCTGCAACATTTTCCTAGAAATCTTCAAGATGTAACCTTTGTTGGTATTTTTCACCAGTTACCATTCTAATTTGATTGTAAGGATCATAATCTATTCTTGTTGTATAGAGCGCTAGATGGTAAAAATGTAATTCATCAACTGACCTTTCCACTATCTATATACATGGACACATTTTAACCTCATCTCCTATGGTGATTGGGAATTCAAGTCCCAACTTCTTTTTTGGATCTTGTCGTATGTAGTCAGCTACTTGGTGACCAACAACACCATCTTATCAGTCGGATACCTCAGAAGTCTGTATGGCTTGGAAGAAAACCCTTGTAGCCTAATGTAGGAGAGTCGGAAACTAGGTGAACTACGCTCTGTTTTTCTCTACCAACCTCATTGCTCAACTAATAGCCTTGTATGGAAGCCACCTTGCAAAGTTCTAACAATGTGCATGGAAAAGGTGTCGTTGGCCCTCATGAAGTCATCATTAGCAAAGAGCTACAACTGGGGATAACATTCGTGCACTTTCACATGGCTTGGACCACTTCCTATTGGCCCTTTGCACCTCAATCCTTTGTACCCCATCTTTCCGGCTAACATGTATACAACATAAGAGCTTATGTAGAATTTTCCTGACTGCTCCAAATTTCTTAATTGTTCATCCAGATTATCATAGATTATTCCAGCCCAATCCATAGCATTGATTCCTTCCATCACTTGCTCAATAAAGTACCACATCCAAGTCTCAAACATGTAGGATTGTGAAATCCAAATATCCTACTTAGCATTATAACCATATCACTATACTCTCGCTGAAGGTCTAGCCAAACCAATTATTTGGGTAATTTAGAATGGGGAGTTTTGATCTTCCGCAACCATTTGTGGTTGATCATTCCATTGCAATAGTCCACCCCGAAAGTGTAGACTCTGAGTGCTTTCTCTTTCGACTCTAACACCATCAACTTGTATGTTGGGATTCCAAAAATCCCAAAAACCTCTAAAATTGTTGGTGGAGAGAGATCAGCTAGCATCTTGCCATCTGGGTCTCTAATCATTCTTTCTAAATTATAATGTCGTACACACTCCATGATCAGTTCCGCATGCTGGATGGTTAAGAGAAAGCTAGCTACCGCTACAATCTCTCTCTTGACTATCTGGTTGGCTAAGTATGTGGGAGCGTGATCCTTGTAGTGAAACATTCTTCTATTAAACTCATTCATATCAAGGCCACCCAAATTTGTGTCACCGACATCTTTCCACTTTGACAGGATCTTGGACTCTAGATAAACCCCCCTTTGCTCATTCTTAATCAATGCTAATCTAGACAAGTTCAATCCTTTGGGTTCTGTCATTCTTCTTCCTGCAAAACAAAGTAACAAACATAAGAACATGAGAGGAATAAAAAAAGAAGATTAAATTTCTTCATTCGTGGAATATTCTGACTTCAGAGAAGAAAATTTACTATAGAATTTCTCTCTCTAGAAAGAAATTCTCTCCAGAAATTTATGCCTCTTCTTTGATTTTTCCAACTTACTATAGAATTACCTCCCTCCAAATTTCATGCCCTCTATTCTTGATTCTTCAAACTCAATGCAACTTCACCTCTCTCTAGCAAGAGACTTTCTCTCTCTAGGAATCTTTCTCTTGAAAGTTTGGATGCTTCCTCTTGAAAACTTAATCTTCTTCACAAATTCTTTACAATCTTCACCCTTTGCTCTTGACTCCAATTATTTAATGTGAGAATGAAATGAGAATTCACTTCTTATATAGGGATTCAACCATTAACTTGCTAAATTGGCATTGGGATAGTAACTTAATTGCAGGCAATTGCATTCAATACACTTCCATGTTGCCATTCTGGGAAAGATTCTCTTACAAAATGGCCATTTGTGTTGGAGTTTCTTATTATTCCTTTAGTCTCGCTGACATGTGTTACATTCCTCTTATTTTTTGAAAAGTTTCCACTTCAGATATTTGTCTTCATCAACAAGCTTCAGTATGCGTGCACATTTGAAGAGGTTGGAATTTAAATATTTTGGCAATTAAATTATATCCAACGTTTTTAACTAAATATTGGATGTTATTAAAATACACCAAAAATTCCAATACTTAATTATTTCTCAAATAATTCCAACATTTCCCAATTTATTCTTCATCTGAACAAATCTGTTGTTGCACTTATAATTTTATATAGATGGACTTTAACCAATTTCAAATACTTCCAATGTGAACCTTGAATTTTTTGCACTTGGTCATTTCCACTTAAGTATGGTAGAGGATTTCATAACTGGATAGATTTTTATATTTCCCATGTCTCTCGTATCCTTGACTTAGGCCATCGATTTCTTACCCCATCAAACTTTTAGTCTCACCCTTTCATTATTTTTACGGGAATTATATTATTATTTCCAATGTCTTCTCACCTTGAGTGCATTTTGATCAAACTAAAGGATTTCAATCATTTTAAATACATTCCTTACTCCCATAACCCAATGCTATAGAGCGAATGAGGTCTAATTGAAGACTTTAATCTTTCAAATGAAATTTCTTTGGCTTGTATATCTTATTGCTATAGAGCGCATATGAGACTACATGAGGTATTTTTAACTTTATAAAGTTTCCTTGTCCATGTAATATATGTGCTCATAAGTGTTAGAATAACAATGTCCCAATCAACTGAGAGGGGGGGGGGGGGTGAATCAGTTGATGCAAACTTATTAAACTTAATTCCAAATAGAAACCTTATGCACAATGCAAAACAACCATAACATAATAACACCAATATTTGTTTTCGAGGAAAACCCTGTTAAGGGAAAAACTCCAGTGGGGATGGTACCCACAAATCAGTACTATAAGTATAATAACCCGGCAAAGAGTTCTAGCCCTGTTAGGAGCTGATTGATTATAATAGTATAGTCCTTGTTAGAGGACAAACCCTGTTAGGAGTCACAACCCTGTTAAAGGTTTATTACAAATGGCTCACAGCCTAGTCACTTGACCAAAAGAAGGTTAAATCCACCTTCAGGACTCACTGTCCAAAGATCTGAAACATTTACAATAACATTATCTAAACAAACTTCCAAAACTAACCTCTGCCAAGATAGTTCTTTCCTTGTGCTTGCATGCACAACCTCTTCTCTACATCAACAATCCTTGTAGCTCACAAGCTTGCACATCTTCCACACCAACAATCATAAGGAAAGACTTCCTTATATACAAGTTAAATTCATAATTCCTAGGTTGGCCAATTATAGGACCTCTCCCACAAAACATTACATATACCCATGCGAAGATACACACGGGATCCTTAACAATATTACATCAATTATAAATCATGAAATAGTCGGCCACAACACTAATCCATGTATAATTACTCAGGAACACGCTACCAGTCCTGGGTCGGCTTCCAAATAGATCTTCATTGAGGTACACACCACATATGATGTGACTAATCACTCTAGTACTCCACGATCACACAGTCGACTCTCCCATGTGTCTTCTTACATTCCCCAATCTTGCAAGGTTTAATTCATTTCCACACTGCAGTTATACTGCAACTACTGAGATCAATTCTGTGAGTTTCTTTAATGATCCCTTTTTTGGACCTTTACTTGATTTGTTCTAAAATCCCTTTTTAGGGTTTGGTTTATGTTTAGGAATGACAAATATTAATGTTTCATACTAGGAGGATGCCAATTCCCAGTAATTATCATACGTCATTATGCATATAAATTATATTATATTAAGAATAATCTCTAATTCACAATATATGCTTAAGCTCTAATTCCTTACTTCACTTCTACCCACGGATATTAAGAAAGATGGTAGATTTATTGTGCTAGGATGCATGCACAGTCTACAAGTGGATTCTCTCAAGGTTCTACCTATCTCAGGATCTTTCCATCATGTGACCGATTTACTTGCCTCTTCCTACACACTCCCTATCCCCTTAATAGTGATTAGTGAGTTATTAAGGAATTGACCAAGTATATATTAATAATTTATATTACAAAAATATAACTAAATATATATAACACAACCCATATATAATTTCATTCTTATTAACATATATAAATCGTATATATAATTCTGATTATCAATAATAATATATATATAGAATTCCGATTATTAATAATTAAACATATTCAATATATATATATATATATAATACTTTACTTTAAATATATTTATTATACAACATATATAGTTCTATCATTTTAATATTTGTATATAAATCTATGTCCTCCATATCATTTCATCACTAATCGAAGTATATAAGTTTCTCTGGTTCATTTCTTATATATAGTATTCCCTCCTTGATATAATTTATATTTCTTAGTCTTTTGAAGCTATCTATTTGATATTATAATATTATTTTATCTTTCATTCCATGACTGTTCATCTTTTCTGATCGGAATATATATATTTATGTTCTTCCCTTGAGTTCCTTCTACATTTCCTCCTTTATTTTCTCCTATCTTTTCTATTTCATTTTCTCTTATATTATTTTCTCCCAAGTTTTTCCATATTATTTCTTAATGTTTCTTCCTTTTCACGTCCGTGATAGAATGCCTTTGCCCACACGTCGTTCAAATTATAGTATTAGTATTAATAATTTGCATTTGATTATTATAAAACTCTTTATTGGTGGTATTATTATTAATTATAATTCTTCATGGGTGATATTTGTAAATTATAACTTTCCCCTTATTTACAATGTAGAAGACTTTAATATGAATTATTTATTAATTAGGAAATTATTTCAATTATTAATATAGGGAATTTATTCATTTATTAATATACTTAATATAAATAGGAGATAATATAAGAGACACATTTAATTATTAATTAAATATTAAATAATTATCATTATTTTAATACATATAGATTATTGATTAATTTATTTAATTAGTCTAATAATACATTATATCGCTATTTCTAACAATTATATTAATTGTATATGGATTAATATATATGGCACCTATTTAAGATGACATTTGCATCAATTATATATACACATTAGAAAATAATATATTTGTACATACATTGATTATGGCTCATGACAGTTTCTCAGTCACTGGCCCTGTAACCAATCCATAACTGGAGCAATTCAGCATATAAAGTTTAAACATATGCGAACACAACCGTGAGTAGTAAACATGGTATGCTACACAGATCTCAGTTCAGAAGAGCTAAGTCTGCCTACTTTGTCCATAAAATTGTAAAGAACCTGCCTTGCTCCTTGTTAAGAAAATAACTTTTCTTCCTGAATTCTTTGCAAGTGTGTTTTTTGTTTTGATAATGTTTGAATTTTCTAGTATCTTTTCCGGAATTAAATAATGACATCTAGCAATTTGACACTATCATCTCAAGTTCAACAATTTAATTTATAATTCAGAAGTCCTTGCAAATATATATAAAAAAAACATTGCAATATTTTAATGTTAGGCACCTGGCAAGTTGTACGGTCACTTAGGAATGCTAACCACCATAATAAATATTGGACGCAGCCAAGAATAAATAATGCAGCCACAAGATAGAAGGAATCGTGGCTTAGGGAAGTCACGCAGCCAGCCCAAAAAACCAAACACAACCTTGAGATATTAAATACGGCCCAAGGAAGAATGACGTAGCTTCTTGGGAATGAAACACAGCCCTTGAGTTTGTGTACGCAGCTCCTCTGGGAGTTATTAAAACCTTGGTGAACAATTTGTAAACACTCTAGAAGATATGACAACCTTCTAGCAACAACATAATCCATTGAAGAAAATCGAACCAGAATTGGGAATACCTCAGTAACAGCAGCAAATTATCAATTCTCCTCAAATTTAGTATACAACAGCACCAAATTTGTATTTACAGAATCAGAATTGGATTTCCAGAACTCAGTAGCAAAATTCACCATCAGTTAATGATGATTCAAATTGCAGAAGTGAGGACTTGGTCCTCAAACCCTTGCCAACTTCTCCACAACTAAAAACTTCATAAAAATTGAATAAGTCAAGAATGAAGTTCGAATTCTCATAAGGCTGTATATATAATGTTTTCCATAGCTTCTCAATGACACTTTTCACTTAAAAGGCACTTGCTTTATGGTTGCACATTTGAAATATAATAAACTATTATATTTTCTTTCACTTTAATACTGAAAATGACCCTTTCATTAAAACAATGCCATTCTGACATATAGGGTACCTGTTTTATGAGCTTAGGATTTAAAACTTCTCAATCTGGTTCCAACGAGCTATAACACTAAGATGCCCACAATACATTTCCAATAAAAATGGCAACCTCAGCGGATTTAATTAAATAATAATCATAATTCACCCATCTTGTGAAAACAATTGAGGAAGCATTAGAATCAAAATCTAACAGCACAAGAGTGATCCTGATGATGAATGAACCTGACGGGGTGACTTACTAAAAATAGGCGCTCCCTCCAAGAATTTTGGAATCCAAACCAGAAGCCTGAAATAAAATCTGAAAGCATCATATAACTCCTCTAAATCATCTAAGCTCAGTAGAACCATTTAATGACTTACTATAAATAGTAAGTCCCTCAAAACGGGCCCAAAACCCACAAGAGGGTCCTCTAATCACCAGAATTAGCCTACAAGGACCCAATGATAGGTAAATCCACTAACTCCAATGCTCGCTCAAAATGGGGACATTACAGTCCTCCCTTCCTAAAATTGCTTGTCCCCAAGCAATATCAGAAAACAAAAGACAGAAGTCCACTTGGATCCCAAGGATAGTATGGAGTAATGTCCCTATCATCACCACACTCCAGCAAAAATAATTCCAACATCAATAGTACCAACTACAACGTCTGAGAAACTGAACTCAACACTCGAATGATGATGCTAAGACAGGAACATCACATGGGAGTAAACCAACCATGAGTAACTTACACAGAAGCAACTCAACCAACAAACTAGACTTGCCCTGAGTCTGTGTGCCAAATAAACTATCATACCAGTCATCAAATAGATGCACTGATGAACTCTGCAACTGGTAGATATCCTGAACATGAGGATCAAAAGTGAAACTAAAAGCACTCCTCACTGTGTACACCTCTGTAAATTGCTCAGTAAAAATTGTCTAGCATCCTGTAAAATCTGTCTGATTACCCAGTGTACCGAAAGAATCCCAATCATCATCATCATCCTCACTCATCACCTGAAAGGGATCATTGCTTAACTCAAACAATGGATTGTCATAAGACATAGTGACATCCACATCAAATAAAGGATTGTTTACAAAGTGAACAACTCCCGCCTGCTGATCTGAATAAGATATCTGTGAGCTATGAGAGACATGATGTGTAACTTGCTCTATTTGAATGAAATCATGCCTCTGTAACTCCTCTCTATCTACCACACAAAAGGACATAGTGCATAGACTCCCCTCAGCGAAACCAGGTAAAACATACTCCTTGCCTTGGTACTCAAATGCTTCCCTATCCTCATCCATGAGTCCCTACAGAAAAGGATCCTGGAACCCACCACCACCGGATGACAACGCTGAGTCCACATCCAAAGTCTGATATAAAAAACTAGAAAAACTGCAACACCCAACATCTTCACTCTCAACATCAGAGGTATTCATGATGCTAGTATCGACATCATCTATGTGAAACCCCTCTGCTATCTTTGGCTGCATACATCACTCAATGTCATCGCGAAAATCACCTAAATTGTGGCATGAATCTATGTCACTTGACTCATCTATAACACTCCCATCATGAGTGTCATCACTGGGTAGCTCCATGCTCACATCCTCAATACAGGAAAAGACTACTGTCTCCGACACTGACTCCACACTGCGACTGCGGTCATAAACATCAGAGTTGTCAGAGCTCATATACTCCCCGCAGTCCTCAAAAATAACACCATCTAAGGTGTCAGAATCCAAAGTGGTATCTACAATATCCTCCACTCGCACACTATCCATGACATCAACAACAGACTCATATAAAGGACTGCTGTCCTGAAAATCAGACCTTGTGACTAACTCTGATAGGCTCGGGATGTTGAAACTTAGTACCACTATCTTCCAACAAGACAGACACATCCACATGTCCCTGTAAAGAGTCTCCAACATCATGTGTGCAAATAGGACTAGTGGCTGTCCTACTAAGAACAAGATCATATTTACAATGATCAGTGGCTACTGAAAACTCATCATGAAGATTCCTAGATGTCTCACCTACGAGAACATCTCGTTTCTCTTCTTGTAGTCTTCGCGAGGAAGACTTCCTAAAGAAGGAAACCATAACACTGGCTGCCCTGTCAACAGTGTCTTTTAGCCTTTCTTGTGTTTGCCTCAATTTCTCCATTTCATTTTCCAAGGCACTTGATTGTTTCTTGAACCGTGACACACTGCTCAACTGGTTTCCATATTTACTTGGTTTTCTATATTTATCCATGGCTGAAAAATAAAGCTAGAGTGCTGGTCGCTCCAAACATTTGTGTGAGCTCAATAATTTTCAACTCAATAGGATGGCAGGAAACCACTTTGATACCATTGTAAAGAACCTGCCTGGCTCCTTGTTAAGAAAATAACTTTTCTTCCTGAATTCTTTGCAAGTGTGTTTTTTGTTTTGATAATGTTTGAATTTTCTAGTATCTTTTCCCGAATTAAATAATAAGATATAGCAATTTGACACTATCACCCCAAGCTCAACAATTTAATTTATAATTCAGAAGTCCTTGCAAATATATATAAAAAAACATTGCAATATTTTAATGCTAGGCACTTGGCAAGTGGTATGGTCACTCTGTAATGCTGACCACCATAATAAATATTGGACGCAGCCAAGAATAAATAACGCAGCCACAAGATAGAAGGAATCGTGGCTTAGGGAAGTCACACTGCCAACCCAAAAAACCAAACGCAGCCTTGAGCTAATAAATACGGCCCAAGGAAGAATGACAGCTTCTTGGGAATGAAACGCAGCCCTTGAGTTTGTTTACGCAGCTCCTCTGGGAGTTATTACAATCTTGCTGAACAATTCGTAAACACTCTAGAAGATATAACAACCTTCTAGCAACAACATAATCCACTGAAGAAAATCGAATCAAAATTGGGAATACCTCAGTAACAGCAACAAACTATCAGTTCTCCTCAAATTTGGTATACAACAGCACCAAATTTGTATCCACAGAATCAGAATTGGATTTCCAAAACTTAGTAGCAAAATTCACCACCAATTAATGATGATTCAAATTGTATAAGTGAGGAATCAATCCTCAAACCCTTGCCAACTTCTCCACAAATAAAAACTTCATAAAAATTGCATAAGTCAAGAATTCTCATAAGGCTGTATATATAATGTTTTCCATAGCTTCTCAATGACACTTTTCACTTAAAAGCCACTTGCTTTATGGTTGCACATTTGAAATATAATAAACTATTATATTTCCCTTCACTTTAATGCTGAAAATGACCATTTCATTACAATAATGCCATTCTAACACATAGGGTACCTGTTTTATGAGCTCAGGATTTAAAACTTCTCAATCTGGTTCCAACGAGCTACAACACTAAGATGCCCACAATACATTCCCAATAAAAATGGCAACCTTAGCTGATTTAATTAAATAATAATCATAATTCACCCATCTTGTGAAAATGACTGAAGAAGCATCAAAATCAAAATATGACAGCACAAGAGTGATCCTGATGATCAAAGATGATGAATGACCTTGACAGGGCGACTTACTAAAAATAGACGCTCCCTCCAAGAATCTTGGAGTCCAAACCGAAAGCCGGAAATAAAATTTGAAAGCATCATATAACTCCTCTAAATCATCTAACATTAGTAGAACCATATGATGACTTGCTATAAATAGTAAGTCCCTCAAAACAGGGCCAACACCCACAACAGGGTCCTCTAATTACCAAAATTAGCCTACAAGGACCCAATGATAGGCTGAATCCACTAACTCCAATGCTCGTTCAAAATGGGGACATTACAAAAATTCTCTGCAACCTGTCTATCTAGTCTGTCTGCAATTTTTGGATTCCCTCACTGAACCATATATTGACATCAATGACAAAACAATGAATGTCAAAAACATAGGTTGCAACAATTCCAACAATTTCCCCCTTTGGCATTGATGGCAACATATGTGAAAAACCATCAATCCAAAAAGTAGCCTTTCTCAACAACCTTCTTCAAAGTTCCCCCTAAACCAGTTTGGGTTTTTCATCAATATCTCTCCCCCTTTGATATCAATGGCAAAGGGTGCCATTTCACACATCCTTCAACTACTAGGTGCAAGATCACCTTAATCTGATCAGCTATGCTCAAACCATTACACCCCCTGAGGAGTAAAACCTTTGGACCAAGTCCAAAAATGATATAGCTCTAATTGCTAATGGACTTGTGCACTACTGCATCTCCTTAATTACCTCCAGGTGGGGCTCTAACCCCAAGCTTACCTCTGAGATATTCAAAGGTATCTTTGTTTAGAGGTTTGGTGAAGATGTCTGCAATTTTCTCCTTTGTGCTTACATATTTAAGCTTCACCTCTTTCTCTTTCACCTTATCCCTCAGAAAATGATAATTGAAATATGCTTTGTTTTTTAGTGCATCAATGGATTTTTTGACATATTCATTGTACTTGTGTTATCACAATGTATGATAATTGGTTCACCAAGGTTCACACTGATGTCCTTCAACATCTATTTCATCCAAACAATCTGTGTGCAATTAATTGCAGAAGCAACATATTCTGATTCAATTGTTGATTGAGCTATACAATCTTGCTTCTTGCTTCACCAAGAAACTAACCTCTTTCCAACGGAAAAGTCTCCTCCACTTGTGCTCTTGCTGTCATCTGCACTACCTGCCCAATCTGCATCAGTGTATGCTTCTAATGCAAAGTCTTTTGATCTATCGTACCATAGGCCAAAATCAATTGTGCCCTTTAGATATTTGAATATCCTTTTGATTGCAACAAGATGTGTTTCCTTTGGATCTGTCTGAAATCTAGCAACAATTCCAACTGCACTTGCTATAGTAGGTCTAGTATGTGTTAGATACTGAAGACCTCCTATCATAGATCTGTATTCTGTTTGAGGTACACCTTTTGTCTCATCTGAAATAGACAACTTATTCCCTTTTACCATGGGAGTTCTAACTGGTTTACTTTCATCCATACCAGATTTCTTTAGCAGCTCCTTAAGATACTTAGTCTGAGATATGAAAATCCCATTCTTGCTCTGATTTATTTGCAATCCTAGGAAAAACTTTATCTCCCCTATCATAGACATCTCAAATTCACTCTTCATCTCTTTTGCAAACTTGTTTCTCATAGCATCATTACCTCTAAAGATAATGTCATCAACAAAGACTTCTACTATCAAAATGCCTTCATCATTGCATCTCAAGTACAAATTGCTATCTGCATTACCTCTTTTGAAATCAAGATGTAATAAATACCTGTCCAATCTAGCATACCAGGCTCTAGGTGCTTGTTTTAGTCCATATAATGCCTTCTTCAATCTACAAACCATGCCTTCTTTACCTGATAGAGGAAAACCATCAAGTTGCTCAATATAAACCTCTTCTTCTAAGTCACCATTAAGAAATGCTGACTTGACATCCATCTGATAGACCCTGAAATCCTTGTATGCAGCATAGGCTAAGAGTAACCTAACTGCTTCCAACCTCGCAACTAGTGCAAAAGTTTATTTTCCTTCTTGTTGTGAATATCCCTTGCATATTAATCTGGCATTGTTTTTGGTCACAATACCATCTTTATTCATCTTATTTCTGAATACCCTTTTTGTACCAATAACATTCTTGTCTTTAGGTCTAGGAACCAATACCCAAGTGTTGTTCTTTTGTATCTGATCCAATTCTTCCTCCATTGCTTTGATCCATGATTCATCTCTGCAAACTTCATCAATAGTCTTTGGTTCAACTTGCGAAATCAAACAGATTGCATCCTTGGTTTGGGACCTTGTTCTAATGCCTTTACTGCTCTAATGTCCTGTGTGCGGGTGGTGTTCCCCGTAGCCATGTGTCCGGGGCTGGGTAATTGGGGGTGGTCCCCACCCTCAGATGCTTGGGTGATGGGGGATGTTCCCCACACCCTTAACACCCTAGGTAGCTACCCTTACCACCAGGCCGATCTTTTGGTGTAGCGGTTGGGCCTTAGTGGTATCAGAGCCGAGGTCTTGAGGTCGAGACCCGCGGAGCGTGGTGGGTTGTAATGTCCTGTGTGCAGCTGGTGTTCCCCACAACCACATGTCCGAGGTTTACGTAATTGGGGGTGGTCCCCACCCTCAGATGCTCTGGTGATGGGAGATGTTCCCCACACCCTTAACACCCTAGGTAGCCGCCCTTACCACCAGGCCGATCTTTAGGCCGGTCTTTTGGTGTAGTGGTTGGGCCTTGGTGTGAAGAGTCTGCCTGGCTCTTTGCTAGAAATTAATGTTTCTTCCTAAATGGTTTGCACGTTTTGTTTTTTGTTTTTTTGTTAAATAATATTTTTTTTTGAAACTTTTCCAGAATTTAAATAACATTCACTAAGCAAATTTGAATGAAACTAGATAACACCAATTATATAATTTTATGAAAAAAAAACATTGTTCATAAGTATCAAACTTTTTGTTGCATATTGGTACCTGGTAAATAAGTATCTTTCTACTAATGCTGACACTGCCAAGAATAATGTAATGCAGCCCAATGGAAATCGAATGGGAGTTTCACCATAGTCCACACAGCCTTGTGGACACCACATAACTTCAGAAAAACTGAGACACAACCTCCTTGAACAATTCCGCAAGCCTCCAGGAGATATTACACAACCTTCCACACCAAATGCGCAACCTCTAATGGCTTTGTGAAAGCCTTCTAGCAAGAACACGAGTCCTAGGGATGAGACACAGCTCTCCCTGGTAAATACGCAGCCAAAAACAATTGAATCACTTCTCAATTGTTGAGTTACAGCTTCCCAACAATTATCGCAGCATACCAAGAATATATAATAGCCTTCCTGGTAATTCAACTCTTGAATTAAAATCGATTTCCTGTGATGAATATCTTGAGCTAGTAAATTGAATAATCTTCTTCAAATTTGGTATACAATAGCACCAATTTGTATTTCCTCAATTAAAATCAGAATATAATTCTGAGAATTTCAGAAGCAAAATTCACCATTAACCTGTAATGATTCAAATTGCAAAAATGAAGAATCAGTCCTCAAACCCTAGCCTTTCTTCTCCACTTCTCAAAACACAATTTTTATCAAATGAACAATAGATATTTGAGAATGAGCTCTTAAGTCCCTTTTTATTCTTTCTTGTGAGAGCTCAAACACAATTCTTACCAATGTGGGATAAATAGGTATACTTTTCCTTTTAATAATTCATTTATTCCAATACTTTAAATTAATACCTTGGCTTAGGTTTCCATGAATTAATTAAATAAATGACCCCTTCCCATGATGACTCAACCCTCAACTTAAGTGAAATTATAAAGTTAAATTCTAATTTTATAATAAGTCATTTAATGATTTAATAATAATTTGGCCACCAAAATAATAATAACTCCTAAAATACTTATCCTTTTAATATGTCATCCGAAACAAGAGTCACTCCTATTATTTCCCCATGTGACCAAATGCACTTTCCAAAAATAGAAAGGGTCCTTCTCGAACAACATTAGGCTTACTATAAATAGTAAATGTGGCAAAACTATAGCAAATGAAGTCCGAATGACGCCAAACGAAAGCCAAACCAAAAAATATTGAATCCTGAAGTATATGCCCACTGAAAGAGACCCTCTGTCCATGCTCATTAGCCTACGAGGGTCACATGATAGGCTAATCCAAAGAGCTTGAAAAAACAGGGACATTACAGTCCTCCCTTCCCAAGATTGCTTGTCCTCAAGCAATCAGGAAAAACAAGCAACATCACAGTCCACCCGGATCCCAAGGATGGTCATGAGTAATGTCTCGATCCTCACCATACTCCTGTGAAGAAATCATCTGCATCAATAGTACAATTATCAACAACTGAGAAATTGCACTCAACACCCAAATAACTGACATCACTGACAACATGAAGATCAACTGTAGGTGCTGATGGAGGAAACAACTCAGCGGAACTCAACCTAACTGAAACAACAACTCTGTCAATACTCGAGTCCCTGTCTAACTGACACTCACACCCAACTGCACTGTGGATATGATAGCAACCATAGGTACTTGAGTCACTACCACCAAATCCAACCTCTGATAAACTGTCTTAGGTGTGTCGATACTACAAGTGGTCTAACTTTCAACTGCCAATTCCATCTGCAAAAGATGGTACTAACCCATCCCATAATGGATGGTAAGAAATTGGAGCCAGTCCACACCTGCGTGAGACCAAATCCTCTACCTGTGGGTCAAAAGAAAAATGATGAGCATACCCCACCGTATAATGCTGATAAAAACTCCCCATCTCTATCAAGGGCTCATCAGTATCAGTTTGGGAATCAGAAGATGGCTCTAATCTCTGACTCCGAACTACCGGTCGGGCAGGATTCTGAGTAATCCTCTCAGTAAACCCAACCTCGAAATCCCTGTGGGGAAGCATAGTAGATAGAGTCTCTACAATCTTTCCCACCAACCTCCGAACAGCACGAGAGCCTCGAATGAGAGTACCCTCAGACACTCTGTATGAATCCTCTCGCACATCTGAACTCTCCAATAGATACTCCATGAAGGACTCTATGCAGTAGAAATTATATGTGGAAGCATCAACCTGCTCCCCTGCGACCCACAACGGATCCCTCTGAAAATGTGGCACTGCCAATTGTCCAGTGGTATCAGCTACATGAGATGAAGAAATAGATTTGCTCCCAGCAAACATGAAAGCTTGATTCCACTGATACTCTTACCTCATCCATACCTACTGCACCCATATCCTGGACAGATGTGTCTGCCACATCATCATGTCCCTCATTCCCAACCATAGAAGCAAACTCACCACCAACCACCTCAATGTGCAACCAAATTGGGTCTGGGTCTGGTGTGGACCGAACACACTCCAACTCCACGGCCACCTCCTCTACTTGTGATTGTGACTCCTGGAAAGCCAACTGGGTACACTGTAGTGAGTCCACAGTCACCTCTAACTCAAGGGTGAGATCAACTACCTCCTCTTTCCCTAACAATGTCTCATAACAGGTACTCCCCCACTCTAGAAGGTAATCCCTATCAGCGACTAACTGTGAATAATTATGCTTTAAGACCCTGACAACCTCTTGAAGCGCATGAACCTCTGCTAGGGAAAGACTACTATCACTGTGCTCATCTGACATAGGAGCACCCCAACCAGATACGACCAACATTTGACGAATAGCATCATAATGCTCATTAGATGAAGAGATGTCTCTATCATTCACCTTCAGCTGACTAGACACATGATGCCTATGTAAGCCTTCCTCCTATGCAAGCTCTCTGTCCCACTAACTGCACTGTGATAGGAAGTTGAATCAGAATTGCTCACCACAAGATCGCTCATACATGAGCTATCGTCCCCGCACAACTCTGCATCCGAGATACAACTACTATGCACCTCAACCGACTCCTCATCCGAAGAAATGGAAGCTCTTGCAATATCAATCTCCTCGCATGTCTCAACATCCACCTCAATAGTAAGATCCTGTAAACATCGATCTTGGGACTCATCCAAAACCTCCTCGGAGTCATCACCCAACATCTCACAAGGGGTGTCATACCCAGTGCGGCTCATAGCATCATCGAATGTATCATCAGATGTGTCCATACTATCTGCATCCACATCTCCTAATAACGCCTCAACTGCTGACCCCTGACTCTGCACACATAACTCAACGTCAGGTTGTACACCAATAATGCTGGAGCATGAACCACCATCTACTGACTCCGCTATAATGCCCAAATCACCAACATCATAGCTAGGTGACTCCATACATGCATCGGTTCCATATGAGGAAACAACTGCCTCCTGCACTGGAGCAACACTATGATAGCTGACATAAAAGTCTCCAATAACAACTCCCTCCTCGGAAGAGTCTGAACACTCAGTGACAACTACAACATCAGTTGCCTCTGAACTAATTGTAGTGACTACTCTGGGAGCCTCAACCTGCTGAAGCTCAGTGTTGCTGTCCACCAAGGGCACTGATACATCCACATGTCCCTGTGAAATAAGTCCATCATCAACACTACGGATAGGACTAGTAGTTGCCGTACTAAATATGGGTACATCTGCATCATGGGCACCTGTCGGGGAAAACTCAAGCTTTCTTCCCTCCAATCTCGATGTCGGCCTTCTAAAGGCAGAAACCATATACCTCGTTGCCCTCTCAAGTGTCTCTGGATCCGACAAACTCTCTGCCAACCTTTGTTGATGAAGCTTAAGTTTCTCCATACTTTCCATCAAGGCATTTATTTCCTCTCTTTTTTTTACACTGCTACACCGAATCTCAGAACTAGGCCTCCTGTATTTGTCCATAGCCAGAAAAAGCGAGAGTGCTGGCCACTCTTAATATAACATCAGAATTAAAATGAATTTCATACCCCACAGGATGGTAGGAAATATGCTCTGATACCACTGTAAAGAGCCTGTCTGGCTCTTTGCTAGAAATTAACTTTTCTTCCTGAATGATTTGCACGTTTTGTTTTTTCTTTGATAATTATTTTTTATTTTTTTTTGAAACTTTTCCAGAATTTAAATAACATTCACTAAGCAAATCTGAATGAAACTAGATAACACCAATTATATAATTTTATGAAAAAAAACATTGTTAACAAGTATCAAACTTTTTGTTGCATATTGGCACCTGGTAAATAAGTATCTTCCCACTAATGCTGACGCTGCCAAGAATAATGTATTGCAGCTCAATGGAAGTCGAATGGGAGTTTCACCATAGTCCACGCAGCCTTGTGGACAGCACACAACTTCAGAAAAACTGAGACGCAACCTCCTTGAACAATTCCGCAAGCCTCTAGGAGATATTACGCAACCTTCCACACCAAATACGCAGCCTCTAATGGCTTTGTGCCAGCCTTCTAGCAAGAACGTGAGTCCTAGGGATGAGACGCAGCTCTCCCTGGTAAATATGCAGCCAAAAACAATTGAATCACTTCTCAATTGTTGAGTTACAATTTTTCAACAATTATCGCAGCATACCAAGAATATATAACAGCCTTCCTGGTAATTCAACTCTTGAATTAAAATCGATTTCCTGTGATGAATATCTTGAGCCAGAAAATTGAATAATCTTCTACAAATTCAGTATACAACAACACCAATTTGTATTTCCTCAATTAAAATCAGAATATAATTCTCAGAATTTCAGAAGCAAAATTCACCATTAACTTGTAATGATTCAAATTGCAAAAATGAGGAATTAGTCCTCAAACCCTAGCCTTTCTTCTCCACTTCTCAAAACACAATTTTTATCAAATGAACAATAGATATTTGAAAATGAGCTTTTAAGTCCCTTTTTATTCTTTCTTGGGAGAGCTCAAACACAATTCTTACCAATGTGGGATAAATAAATATACTCTTCCTTTTAATAATTCATTTATTCCAATACTTTAAATTAATACCTTGGCTTAGGCTTCCATGAATTAATTAAATAAATGGCCCCTTCCCATGATGACTCAACCCTCAACTTAAGTGAAATTATAAAGTTAAATTATAACTTCATAATAAGCCATTTAATGATTTAATAATAATTTGACCACCAAAATAATAATAACTCCCAAAATACTTATTCTTTTAATATGCCATCTCAAACATGAGTCACTCCTATTATTTCCCCATGTGACCAAATGTACTTTCCAAAAATAGAAAGGGTCCTTCTCGAACAACATTAGGCTTACTATAAATAGTAAACGTGGCAAAACTATAGCAAATAAAGTCCCAATGACGCCAAACGAAAGCCAAACCAAAGCATATTGAAATCCTGAAGTAGATGCCTACTGAAAGAGACCCTCTGTCCATGCTCATTAGCTTATGAGGGTCACATGATAGGCTAATCCCAAGAGCCTGAAAAAACGGGGACATTACACTTTGGTTCAACTTGCGAAATCAAATAGATTGCATCCCTGGTTTGCGACCTTGTTCTAGTGCCTTTACTGCTCTCCAATGATTTGAATCTTTGGATGATTCCTTTACACATATTTAGGTGTCCTAGACACCTTTGTCTGCTCGTCTAGATTCATATCTATCATCAAAATTTCTTGCGATTGGTCCTGATTTGTTTCCAGTCCTTGTTCTTCATTTTGACCTTGATTTTGACTCTGATTGCTTTGATTTAGTTCTTCCCATTCCGAACTATGAGAATTAACTTCACAAGCTCTTTCTTGTACTTGAAACTTTTCATCAATTCTAATATTTGCACTTTCAATCATTTTTCTAGTTTTCAGATTATAGCGTCTATAAGCCTTACTCTTTGTAGAATACCCAAGGAATATACCCTCATCACTCCTTTCATCAAATTTGCCTATGCTATCATCCCTTCTAATGTAACATTTTCTACCAAAAATTCTGAAATATTTAACAGTAGGGGTATGACCAAACCATAGCTCATAAGGTAATTACCAGTACCATCTCTGACCTGAACTCTATTCATTGTATATATTGCGGCATTAACTACCTTTCTCCAATGCATGTTGCAACTCTTCCCTCTATCAACATAGTCCTCTGACGCAAGGAAGGGTAGGATGAAGGGCCAAAGGCACACCTTAATCACAACCCCCTTGCAAAGATCACACACGCGGAAGCAAATACACAACAATGAGAGAGAGAATGCAGAAGATCATATATTATTCATCAAATAACCTTATACATGTCGGGCTGTAAGGCCTTCCCAGTTACAGCCAATTACATTCAAATTCAATTACAACAGTCCTCCAACATGTGAGGATTCATCCTTCAGAAACTATCTCGTCTTCTAGACTTGACCTCCTACTACTGATCTGCTACTGATGCCTCCTTCCAAAAACTACGAACAACTACATTTATACAAGACGCTATCAAAACAAGTCGGCCTTCAGATCCATCATTGGAGAAACAAGCAACCAGATCTAGGTCCACACGCTTCCCAATGATCAATAACAACATTATTTCCGCAACCAAAATTCAATGCATAAGTCGGCCTCAACAGGAAATCAAAATAAACCACTCGGTAAGCAAGGTTACCGAGCACCAGGAAATAACTCGGCAAATTAACTGAACAACTCGGTCAAAGAAGGAACCGAGCAACAACCAAGCCAACTCGGTCAATGAAGGAACCAAGCAACTACCGAGCAAACTGAACAACTCAAACTTGTTTTTTGGTGACATAGGATTGGTAAGAACCCGAGATGCTCGTGCATCAGACACCTGGGGTTGTTTTGAAATGATTCTCCGCATCATGCAATAGGTACAACCCAAGCTGAATCCAACTCAGATTGTGAAATCCAGGAACTGTCGTCAATCGGTTTGTTCTTCCACTTTACCAGAAACTCCATGTATTCCTTTCCTCTTGTGCTTTTGCCAACTCTTTGCTCCAAAATCTGCTCAACTTCTTTTGTCTGCTTCTTAGGATAATCATTCGGTATTGTCATGTCTTCATTAGGTTCATAATACTCAAACAAATCTACAATGTTGAATATAGGTGATATATCCATGTCATCAAGTAACTCAATCTCATAAGCATTTCCACTGTCAAATTTCCTCAATATCTTGCAAGGACCAAATTTTTTTATTTTCAACTTCTCATATGTTCCAATAGGAAATCTACCTTTCTTCAAGTGTACCATTACTTCATCCCCAACTGTAAAAGTCTTATGTCTTCTTGATCTATCTATTCTATCCTTGTATTTCTGATTACTACTTTCCAACATATGTCTTATGTCTTCTTGATCTATCTATTCTATCCTTGTATTTCTGATTACTACTTTCCAACATATGTTTGACTCCCTCATGTAATGTCTTCATGAACTCAACAAAATCTTCTCCTTCAGCACTTCTCTTTTCTTCACTAGCAATGTCCTTCAAATCTAATATACCTCTCGGTTGTATGCCATTAATAATCTCAAAAGGTATTTTTCCAGTTCTCCTATTCATTGAATTATTTTATGCAAACTCTGCTTGTGCCAACATAGAATCCCAATTACTCGGTTTATCTCCTACTAAGCATCTCAAAAGATTACTCAAACTTCTATTCACAACCTCTATCTGTCCATCAGTCTGTGGGTGAAATGTAGAACTATACCTCAACTCAGTATCCAAGTTTTTCCAAAGAGTCTTCCAAAAGTATCCAACAAACTTACTATCTCGGTCAGAGATGATACTCCTCGGTAATCCATGCAATCTGACAATTTTCTTAAAGAAAAGATCTGCTATATCTACTGCATCTGATGTCTTTCTACAAGGTATAAAATGTGCCATCTTAGAAAATCTATCCACAAGAACAAATATAGAATCATTACCTCTTACTGTCTTCGGTAAACCAAGAACAAAATCCATACTGATATCAATCCAAGGTTTCTCAGGAATATAAATTGGTATATACAATCCAGTATTTTGACTTACTCCCTTTGCATTGACAAATTCCACAACTTTTTACAAATTTTTGAACATCTTTATACAATTGTGGCCGAAAGTATTTCTCCTTAAGCAAATTCATTGTCTTGTCAATGCCAAAATGTCCAGCCAAACCACTACTATGTTTCTCCTTTATCAAATTAGTTCTCATTGATCCTCTTGGTATACACAACTAAATACCTTTAAACAACATACCTTCTTGAATGAAAGTCTTCCCATTTAGTACTCGGTTGATCTTGAATAGGTGCTCTGCACTTCTTCCATGGCTCAGAAAAATCAGGATCAGTTTCATACAATCCTTTCATGTCATCAAAACCAACTTCAATTTTCATCTCGGTCATCAAAGATCTTCTACTCAATGCATCAGCAGCTCGGTTAGTGACTCCACTCTTATGTTTTATCACAAATGTATAACTCTGCAGATATTTAACCCATTTCATATGTCTTTGATTCAACTTATTCTGACTACCCAAATACTGTAAAGCCTTATGATCAGTATACAACATGAATTCACTCGGTATCAAATAATGTCTCCATTTCTTTAGGGCTTGAACAATAGCATAGAACTCTTGATCATACACAGAATATTTCTTTTTGCATCATTCAATTTCTCACTAAAGAAAGCAACAGGTTTACCTTCTTGACTCAACACAGCTCCTATTGCACTAACACTTGCATTAGATTCAACTTGAAATACCTTATTGAAATCAGGTAAAGCTAACATAGGTATTTTAGCAACCTTTTTCTTCAAAGTCTCAAAACTTTTATTAGCTCCATGTGTCCACTTGAATTCTCTTTTATCTCCTCTCATAGTATCAGTCATAGCATTACAAATTGAACTGAAATTTCTAATGAACTTTCGGTAAACAATTGCTAACCATGAAATGATCTTACCTGACTAGCGTTTTCAGGATCCACTCTCAAACCATCAGCTGAAATCACAAATCCCAAATACACAATCTCCTCTTTCATGGAGGAACACCTTTTTAGATTAATCAACAACTTTTCTTTTTTCAACTTCTGCAATACTTGTTGAATGTGTAACAAATGCTCTTCTCTGGTCTTACTGAATATTAGAATGTCATCTAGATATACAATCACAAATTTACCAAAAAATTTCTTGAAAACCTCATTTATCAATCTCATAAAAGTACTCGGTGCATTAGTTAAACCAAAAGGCATAACCAACCACTCATATAAACCTTCTTTTGTTTTAAAAGCAGTCTTCCACTCATCACCTTCTCTGATTCTGATATGACGATATCCACTTTTCAAATCAATTTTGGTAAAATACTTTGCTCCAGTCAAACTATCCATTATGTCATCCATTCTCGGTATAGGAAACCTATACTTCACTGTTATCTTGTTGATTACTCTAGAATCAGTACACATTCGCCATTCTCCATTCTTCTTAGGTGCCAATACAACAGGTACTGCACAAGGACTCAAACTTTCTCGGATTAAACCCTTCTGCAACAATTCCTGGATTTGTTAGTTCAATTCCTGATTCTCGGTAGGTGTTAACCGATGTGGTGCCTTATTCGGTAAACTAGCGCCAGGGATCAGTTCCATGCAATGATCAATGCTTCTCTTCAGTGGCAAACCATCAGGTACATTATCAAAAATGATCTCTCTGTACTCGGTGAGTATCTTATCAATCTCTTTAGAGATGTTATCCACTGTTTTCTCACTCGGTTTGTTAGGAATCATAGCAAAACACACATCATTCTTCTTCAAATCCTTAACAAACTTTGTTCCTTCCATCAAACAAATTTTCACAGATGTACAAACACTACTAATAGGTTCTTCAATCAAAGGCAACAAGATTTGCTTTCTCCCATCAACCCAAATAGTATATTTATGCAATCTTCCATCATATATAGCATGTCTGTCATATTGCCAAGGTCTACCCAACAAAATATGACAACAATCCATAGGCATGATATCACATAACACCTTATCATAGTACTTCCCAATTTTTAAATTCACATAACATTGTTCACTTACCAATAGTGTATGCTCATCCTTGATCCATGAAATCAGATAGGATCTTAGGTGTTTCAATCTTTCCAACTACAACTTTGTAACCATTTCCTCAGATGCCAAATTCTTTGAGCTTCCACTATCAATGATTACCTTCCACACTTCGTCAAAAACTCTGCATCTAGTCTTGAACAAATTTTTCCTTATTGGATCTTCCTTATTACTCTTACTCTATAGTGCTCTACCATCAAGTTCTTTTCTTTCTCTAGTTCATTCAGTGAGTCTTCTTGCACCAAAGCATTTCTACTACTACCGACCTTCTTACTTGCATGTGTACACTCAAATGACCTATGTCCTCCACAATTGTAACAAGTTCCTCGGAATCCACCCCTACTATAACCACCTTGGTAGTTACTGCCTCTTCCTCTATCAAAACTTTCACATTTCCACTTGATCTTGCCTTTATCCTGGTTTGTCTTGTCCTAATCAGATCTATTGTTTTCACCATAAGATCTACCTCTTCCTCTAGGGAATCTACCACATCTTCCTCTTTGTCTTTGCTCATGTGGTTTGTTCAATTTCTCCTCAACTTTCAAGGCAAATTGATAAGCTTCCTCAATGTTTTCCAACTTAACCAAACTGATTTCCTCTTGGATAGAAATTCTCAACCCATTCAGGTTGACAGTCCCAACCGGTGCTGAGAGGGGAGGGGTGAATCAGCACTTGTAAAATTTATTTCTTTCCTTTTAATCTAGTGAAGTAAACTTATAGCATAAAACCAAGCAGTTCTGAACAAATAAAACAGTAAGTGAATAAACACAAAGTGACACCAGATTTATCACGTGGAAAACTGGTGAGGGTGAAAACCACGGTGTGAGGAGACCTCACAATATTTGTACTCTTCTGAAGTACACCCTGTTAAGAGCCTACTCGGTTAAGGGATAAAAACGCACTTGCTAGGTGCGACCTGGTCAAGGGATTTGTTACAGTAAGGTCTGTTAAGACCTGCCCAGTTAAGGGACTTCAAACATTTTGAAAGATGTCACCCGGTTAAGGGATTTTGATACAAGGGACCTGTTAGAGTCCACCCAAATACTGAGATTTGTCTTTTGTAGTTTGATAGAAAACGATAGAATCAAGATCTTTACAGAGGGCTCTACTTAGCCAGATGTGATCTCTATTTGTGCTCGACTGAGAATCATCACCGGTTAACACAGGTGTATTCTCAACTATTGTTGTGCTGCCTGGCACAACCTATTATCTCTCTTTGTCAATTTTCTCTAACCCTTGCTTTTGTAGCATATAGGTTCACTCTTTTTCTCGGCAGAATGAAGGTGATTCTTCTTCTCAACAGACATAAGAATATATACAGTTTTGTTTCCCTAACTGCGCCTCAAATGTATGACCTAATCCTAAGGTCTTACGAATACATCACTCAGTGAAGTGTTTGTTCTCTGAGCAAGCATCCGATGCAAGCTCTGGCTTCATCTACTATATGAAGAAAACAATAGTTGCGTGTCAGGCAACCTTTCACCTCGATTTAAAGCCACTGAATCCGTCTTTAAATCCTTCAGTCGCGCCTCAAGAAACCATTGATTCCGGCTTTAAATCCTTTACCTGTGCCTCAAACCGATCACCAAGACAACTCAAGATCACTCAGATTTACTCCAATAAATCCCGGTCAAGAAGAGTTGGTTGGAACAGACAGTTGACTATGACTTCCTCGGTTCATACTGGAGTCTTATAATATATCGGTTGAGTTCTTCATGCTATAAACAGGTTAAGAGTCTTTGATCTACTGCTGTCTCTTTCTTGGCTTACCGGTTACACATCCTTGGTGTGCTTCCTTTTGCGTGGATTATCGGTTGCACTATCCTGTTTGTGTTATAGACATTAGTTGGATATGCTTTTACTTGTACTTGTCTATACCGGTTGAAGGTTGGTCCTTGGTTGATACTAGGATACTCTCTTCCCTGATTGAGTGTATTATCCGGTTGCTGATGCTTAGTGTAGTGACCGGTTTCACAGCCTCTCTTGATGAAGAGTTCCCTCTATAGAGACAACAAATCTCTATCCTCTTTTACCAATCAATGACAACACTCGGACCGGTAGAGAGCTTACCGGTTAGTGATGCCAACAATCTCCCCCTTTGGCATTGATGGCAAAAATATGATAGGTAATCATATTCTCCCCCTTTTTGACAATAGAATGCCAAAAGGCTAATTAGAGAGATTTGCATATTCTGCTCCCCCTGCGAGCAGCAGTCCTTTTCATCAGTTCATAAAAGATAAGATGTAACCTTTTGTTTGAATCATAATGAACTGATGACTCCTTGTTGATGATTACTAATGATCTAAGAGGGGTACAACCCCCAATCTACCTCTGAGATACTCAAAAGTACTCTTTGGTAATGGCTTTGTGAATATATCAGCAATCTGTTTTTTGGTGGACACATACTCCAATCTTACTTCTTTGTTTTGTACAAGTTCCCTCAAGTAGTGATACTTGATGGCAATGTGCTTGGTCTTGGAGTGCATAACAGGATTTTTGGATATGTTTATGGCACTGGTACTGTCACAGTGAATTGCAATCGGTTCAGGTACCTGTTCCTGAATACCTTCCAGCAGTTGTTTGATCCAGATCACCTGTGTGTAGTTTATTGCAGCAGCAACACATTCAGCTTTAGCAGTGGATTGTGAAATGCAATTCTGCTTCTTACTTGTCCACGATACTATTCTTCCACCTAGAAAGAATGCACCACTAGTTGTGCTCTTTCTATCATCCACGTTGCCAGCCCAGTCTGCATCTGTGTAGACTTTAATTTGGAATCCACCCTTGTGTGGAAACCATAAGCCATATTCCTCGGTTCCCTTTAGATATCTGAAGATTCTCTTCACTGCAATTAGATGTGTTTCTTTGAGATTAGGAGAGAATCTTGCCACTATGCCAACTGCATGAGCAATGTCTGGTCTGCTGTGAACAACATACTCCAATTTTCCTATCATGGACCGATACATTGTTTCATTTACTTCTTTGGCATCATCCTCCTTTGATAACTTAAGATTAGTTATCATTGGAGTTCCAACCGGTTTGGATTCTTCTAGTCCAAAAGTCTTGAGAATTTCTTTTATGTACTTGGACTGAGAGATGAAGATACCTTCTTTTAGCTGATGGACCTGTAATCCAATAAAGAATTTTATGGGCCCTATCATAGACATCTCAAATTCTTTCTTCATTTTTTCAGCAAATACTTTGCTCATTTTGTCATCTCCTCATAAGATGATGTCATCAACAAAGATTTCAGCAATTAGGTTTCCATCCTTTCCGGTTTTGAGATACATATTGTTGTTGTCACCGGTTCTGATGAATCCAATTGTTAGAAGATATGAATGCAACCTTTCATATTAAGCCCTTGGGGCCTGCTTGAGCCCATAGAGAGCTTTTTTCAGTTTGCAGACCATATCAGTGTTTTGAGCAGATGTAAACCCTTCCGGTTGCTCAATGTAGACTTCTTCCTCCAGTATTCCATTAAGGAATGTAGACTTCACATCCATCTGGTACACTTTAAAGCCCTTGTGAGCTGCATAGGCAAGAAGAATTCTCACCTCTTCCAGTCTGGCTATTGGTGCAAAAGTTTCTCCATAGTTTAGTCCAGCTTCTTGAGCATAGCCTTTGCAAACCAGCCTTGCTTTATTTCTGATGACTTTACCATCCTCATTCAGTTTGTTTCTATAAACCCATTTAGTCCCAATGACATTTTTGTCATGAGGTCTTGGCACAAGTTCCCATGTGTCATTCTTTTCTATTTGTTCAATTTCTTCGTCCATGGCCTTGACCCAATTTTCATCATCAAGGGCTTCTCTGGTAGTTTTGGGCTCAACACACGAGAGAAGACAGACGTTCTCTTTGGCCTTTTTCCTAGTTAGGATGTTCCCATGTCTGTCACTAATTATATTATCAGTAGAGTGATATGTGACATACCTTGGAAGAGCCGGCCTCTATTCTTGGTCCGGTTCATCTTGTTGA